>VXAA01000607.1:48872-70456 GCA_013399115.1 Anseranas semipalmata
ACCAGAGCAGAGTAGAGGGGGACAATCACCTCCCTCTCCCTGCTGGCCACCCCTCTTTTAATGCAGCCCAGGACATAGTTGGCCTTCCGAGCCGCAAGCGCGCACTGCCGGCTCATGTCCAGCTTCTCATCCAGCAGGACCCCCAAGTCCATCTCCGCAGGGCTGCTCTCGAGTTCTTCTTCTCCCAGTCTGTATAAGTGCCTGGGATTGCCCCAGCCCAAGTGCATCACCTTGCACTTGGCCTTGTTGAACCTCATGAGGTTCTCTTGGGCCCACTTCTCCAGCCTGTCCAGGTCCCTCTGGATGGCATCCCTTCCCTCTATTGTATCAACTGCACCGCTCAGCTTGGTGTCGTCCGCAAACTTGCTGAGGGTGCACTTGATTCCGTCGTCTATGTCATTAATAAAAATGTTGAAGAGCACCGGTCCCAAGACCGACCCCTGAGGGACACCGCTTGTGACCGGCCTCCACCCAGACATAGAACCATTGACGACAACCCTTTGGCTGCGACCAGCCAACCAATTCCTAATCCACCTAACAGTCCATCCTTCAAATCCATACCTCTCCAATTTAGAGAGAAGAATGTGGTGAGGGAAAGTTATAAAATTATAAAAAGTTAATAAATTATAAAAGTTAATAATTATTTCTGGAACCAAACTAATGGAAAAAAAAAGAAAAGAAAAGAAAAGTATTCACTTCTTTATGTAGGACTTTATATTACTGGGTTATGTATACATCCCATGAAAGGTTTTCACACTGAGAAAGGATTGTCCTAATTATGGAATATACATATAAAAATGGTCTTACTTATGGAAACTATAACAGGGATGTCAAATCAAATGCTCAAAATTAAGGAAAAGATTTAATCAAGCTTGCTGTGCAACATTAACTTTTTTCTTTTTTTGGGGGGGGGGGGTAGGTGTGTTAGAACTGGTTAGATAATTTCATTCTATGATAAAGTTTTGATATTGGATTATAATAATATTAACAAAAACATTGGTGTGAAAATGGTAAGAAATTACAGAATTCGAGAAAAAAATCTGTGAAGAATGACGACTGTGGTTAGTTTTTGGATTTTCTTTGGCCTTTTTTATACTTGGTCCCCAGACAAATAATTATTATTTTTTTTTCATTATTTTTTTTACTGCATTTTAACAGCTCAACAAAACCAAATGTTAAAGAATTGTTCAGTTCAAGATTCAGGCTTCATTTGACATTGAAAAATGGCATTAATAAATATAGTCTATGTAAGAGATGTTATCTTTAAGAGTTTTTTCTTTTTTATTATGTCTAAGTTGTATTTATTTTCACAGATTCACAGATTCACAGAATTGTAGGGGTTGGAAGGGACCTCCAGAGATGATCGGGTCCAANTCCCCTCTCAGTCTTCTTTTCTCAAGGCTGAACAGAGCCAGGTCTCTCAGCCTTTCCTCATAGGAGAGATGCTCCAGGCCCCGTATCATCTTTGTGGCCCTCCGCTTGACTGTCTCCAGAAGATCCCTGTCTTTTTTGTACCGGGGAGCCCAGAACTGGACACAGTACTCCAGGTGAGGCCTGACCAAGAATTAATAGTTATCTATCTTTTATAAGAAAGTCAGTTTGATAAATGTTCTTCTTCACACTCTTCCTCTCAGAAAATAAACAAACAAAACAACAACAACAACAACAAAACACAAAGAAAAACACCAGAAAACTTAAATAGATTTCAAAAGTAGTCAAAAAAGCAAAAACAATTCTCTATACCTGGGAATAATTTCTCTTCTTGTCATTGAGATATGATCAGTACAATCTTGGAGAAGTAAAAGTTTAGTTGCACCAAAACTGTTTTCAGTTAAGAAAAGGTGTTATAAGGTCTATTATTAACAATTTTACATGATTTACAACACCGTTGTGTTAGATTTGTATTTGTAATGGTAAGAGAACAGAATAATTTCATCCCATTATGGACTTTCAAATCATAGTGAAGAATGCCAGCTAACCCAACATGGTGCAAAACTAATAAGACATGATAGAAAGTTACAAGTATGATAAGACTTTGATGTCACATTAGCCCAAGAAAGCCACTACCTCATATACTGTTCACACTCTACTATGCCACTCAGTATTTGTTTTCACTACATGCAAAAAACCCTGGAATTTTTGGTACTGCGTTATTATCATTATTGCTTGTTTTTTCTTTCTTTAGTAGTATTCTCATCTTTAGTATCTTTTTATTATTATTATTATTATTTTTAATAATTAAATGTGGACTAATAAGCATTCTTCTACTAGACTTCTGAGATTTTAATTATACTAATGATAAATTCTTGGCTTTACATTTAAGCTATATCCCTTTTGACCTTAAAAAGATTTTGAGCATATCAGGCTGACTATTGAGCCTAAGCCATTCAGGTTGTGAAGAGTCATGGGTAAAAAATGAGAATTGTTTCCTACCATATAAAATACAATCTGTAAAAATGGATACCATACTGTCTTTTCAACACATCCTTGTGTTGGCAGACTTAGTCTAGTCTGAGTAAGAAACCCTCAGTTATTGGGTCATCCAGAGTGTTTGAAGCTATTTTATTCCCTTTAGCATTTAACTAGGGAAGATTCATGATACCATATGTATTCTGTAGAATAAGAATATCATGAAAAGGAATTGAACAGTGTCTTGAAGATGTTTTAACAAGGCAGTCTAGATATGGTTATACTTACTACACTGTTTATGTTTTTAAGATAATTTGAATGCAATGTTGTAATTATTGCTAAGCATATACAACATGAAATTTTCTTTGTTCCATCTTGTATCCTTCTTTTGTTCCTTCCTTCTTCAACAGAAGAAATTAATTAACCCTATCAAACTATTAAATTAAGCATTATCAGTTTGCAATTCTAGGACCATAAGAATTTATAGCACTGTCTCTAATGTCTCCTAAATATTTATCTTGTACTTAAAACATTCTTCAACTACAGATATGCATTTAGTTATGTTATTAAAAAGCTATTCTGTGCATATGTAATCCAGAGCCTCATACAAAAAGCAAAATGAACCTATTTCCTGCTGATTTCTTTGGGAATTAGTAAAATTAAATATCATGTACATTTCTGGATGATGGCAAGAAATGACAGAGCTGAGTGTATTTGAATAAATAATGAAAAGTTTTGAAAAATGTGATGAATAATGCCTTTACCTATCTCTCTAGCAGCTCTCCAGCTTTTTGATTCAGGAAGCTTGCCACTTCATAAAGTTGTAATTACAATGTTAAGAAATTTCAGATAATTTTCCATAGTTAAATGATCATAAAACCATGCAACTTATTGTTTGATTCCTTGCCATACTCCTTCCCAAGTGATCACCTCATTAAGATTATTGCTGCAGTTTATAATCATAAAATCATTCTTAATTTTAAATGTTCTTTTAAAGTTGCCACTGTGAAACTGTCACTGCATTATCTTTGAAACATTTCTCATCTATCAAATTGATTATTGCTGCAGGATGATAGAACTGAGATACACAGTTTTGCTGTTTCTCTGTTGGATTTGGATATTTCTTTTGCTTATTTTGATTTCGGCAGCCATTTGTTTTATGGTTTTAAATTTCATTAATCAAACATTTTCTGCGTATTGGGGTGTGAACCAGTTCTGGGGCAGCCTATCACAAGTTGGCTGTGCTACATGTGTGTGGATGTGTGTGTGGATGATGATGAATGAATAGATTGAATGAAATTTCATTTGATTTTAGACTGTACCTGCTGGCAATTTTTTGCTACTATTTACATATTTGATGTAGAAAGGAAGAAAGAAAAAGTAACCAACAATAAAAAAGACAAAAAATAAAAGAATTTTTATTTCTTGCTGTTTTTTCTCCAGTGACCCAAATTGGCACTGATAACTGCTGAATTGCTTCCATTTAAGTGTAAATTAAATATGTTAATTAATAGTTACTTACATCTTTCAAAAATACTTGTTGTCCTTTACATTCAAAGAAGCATTGAGGTCTGGCCTCTAAGTTAAGGGGTTAATTGCTGAAGCTCTAACTGTAGAAACTTGTTTTGAACTGTTCTAAATTGCATCTATACCCTTTCTGTTGTTGATAAATTTATCAAAATAGCTGCTTGACTGCACGTAAGCAATCAGGCATATAGTTTTTCTAGTCTGAAGAGTGATTACTGGATTCTGTTTTATTCCTTACTGATGCTCAGACAAATATTAGAGTCCCCCTAGTCAGATGAATCCAATGTAAGACTCTGCTACTGAACCTTACATCTGCAAAATTAAATGTAAAAATTAGTCTAACTTTCTACAATGTTAGACTGAAGCTGTCAGACACTTATAGAGCTCACCCAAACACCCAGATCTCTTATTTGATGACATCTAGTTGACAATAAGGTCATTAGCTTTTAGGGATACTATCTTCCCTATTAAGTGAAGGAAGAGAGGAATACTTACAACTAAGATAATTTGACCTTGATCATACACTCAAAGAAACAAGTGAGTTGGAGGGGATGTCTGGAGGTTACCTAGTCCACTGTCTTGTTCAAAACAGGACTACCTTCAAAGTTAGATCAGGAGCTTGTTCAGTTTAGTTCTGAAAAAGCTCCAAGTGTTCAACATCTTCTCTGGGCAACCTGTTCCAGGGTTTAACCACCCTCACTGGGAAAAACATTTTCTATATGTCCAATCTGAATATCTTTTTTGCAAGTTGTATCTCATCTCTTGCACTTTCTGTGAGGAAGAGCACTGACACTAACTTCTGACTGGCCCTGACACCAGCACAGATGGTCGTCAAGTTGGTCAGGCAAATGCTGGCAAATCCAAAACACATTCTTAACCCACTTGCACCTGGAAATGTCTTCATGAGAACTTGCTCCCGTTACTTTCCAGAGAATAAGGCAATGTTAATCAGTCTAAAAATCTTATGATCCTTTTTCTCCTTGAAGATGATCTTAATACTTGCCTTTTTCTTGTAAAAGGATCTTCCTTGCCTGTCATGACTTTTGAAAGAAGATAGAAAGTGATCTCACAAAGAGTTCCCTTGCTGATATGTCCTGTCCACCCCCACAGATTTGCATTTAAGCCCAGGCAAGTAGTCCCTAACTTAATCTCTATCATGGATGGTATCTCTTTCCCATAAACATTAATGATAGGAACAGAGACATTATAACCTTATGACAGAAAAGACTGAAGCAAAGAAGGCTTCAAGCACCACAGCCTGTTTTTGTGTACTTTATTAGTTTACAGCCCACAATATCAACAGTCTTCCTTTTACTACTAATGAATTTACGGAAACCTTCTTGCTCACCTTCACATCCAAAATAGTTTCAACTCCACCTGAACTTTGGCTTTCCTATTTCAGTTCCTGCATACCTGTGCAATGCTTCTGTATCCCTCTTGGGCAGTTCACCTCACTTCAGCCTTCTGTGAAGCTTCTTAAGTTTAGGCTCAGTTAGAATTTCCCTTGTTCTTCTGCCCCATCCTTCTGCCTGCTGACAGGTTTACTCAACCTTTTGCACACTGAAAAAGAAGATCAGCAATTTCTGCTGGGTTTTCCAGGACAACCTCCCTCAAGTGCACAGTCTCCCAGGGTTCCACAAGGTCCAGGGACCTTGTGAAGGGAGCCTGCATCTTGGGAAGAGTGGCAGCAGGATCGGCAGATTCATGCCCTCCCCAACAGGGCTCCTGTCCCACAGCACACAGTGAGAGAGCAGGACTGGGCTGGGGACAATGACTGTGGCCAGTCCAGAGCCCAGAGATAGCCTGGAAAGGTTATGACAAGGCAGGTCTGAAGTCCAGCCTAAGAGTCAAGTAAACAGTTTAGGGTAAGGATCAGTAATGTACATGTTGGGAAAATGTATACCTGCAATGTAACTTAGGTGAGGAACAAGAGATAGGACCTAAGCTTATATCCTTAAGCTCAAGATCCAAAGCAAAGTGGGGGACTGTCCTGGTTTCAGCTGGGATAGAGTTAATTTTCTTCCTAGTAGCTGGTACGGTGCTGTGTTTTGAATTCAGGATGAGAACAATGCTGATAACACACCGATGTTTTAGTAGTTGCAGAGCAGTGCTAACACAGAGCCAAGGACTTTTCAGCTTCTCGTGCTGCCCTGCCAGCGAGGAGGCTGGGGGTGCACAAGGAGCTGGGAGGGGACAGAACCAAGACAGCTGGCCCAAACTGGCCAAAGGGATATTCCATACCATATGACATCATGCTGAACAATTAATATGGGGTGGCTAGCCAGGGGGGAGGGGTACCGCTGCTCGGGGACAGGCTGGGCATCGGTCAGCGGATGGTGAGCAATTGTATTGTGCATCACTTGTTTTGTACATATTATTATTATTATCATTATTATTATTATCTCCCTTCTTTTTCTGTCCTATTAAACTGTCTTTATCTCAACCCACGAGTTTTTTTTTTCAATTCTCTCCCCCATCCCACTGGGGGAGGGGGAGAGCGAGCGAACGGCTGTGTGGTGCTCAAGCTGCCTGCTGGGTCAAACCGCAACAGGGACAGAACCCAATGGGGCATCTCCCAGCTATTTCTACCCCAGATCTTTCTGAGCTGTGTGGTCCCATGACATTCTTCTGGGCTGTCACTGAGCTGGCCTGAGCATTAGCAGCCAGACCCCAAGGGGGATGGGTGGGGAGACTGTAAAGATTATTGGTGCACTCAGGAGTCTGGTGCACAAGGTCATAATTTTCTTGAACAAGACTGGATCTTCTAAAAGCTGAGTCTTTTGGTCTGTTAGTTGCTTTCCTCACTTTCCACAGGATCTTAGTATCCTCTCGATTACCTATTTTGGTCCCCACTGCCATTGATTATCCCATTCTCAACCAGTTCTCCTCTCTTTGTGGGTACCAGGTCAGGAAGAGTTCATCCTTTAATCTGTTCATCCAAAATCTGCGTCAAAACTGAACAGCATTTCAGAAATGTAGATTGCTTGTGCCATGCCTTGTTTCCCTCCCAGCAGATCTTATGATTGCTAAAGTCCTCTGTGAGGACAAAGGAGTGCAATTGTGAGTTTTTTTTCAGTTGCTTAAAAAATACTTTGTTCAATTCCTTTTCTTGATTGGTCTGTCATAGGAGATGCCTGCCATGAATGATACTCCCTTTGTTTCTTGGCTGATGCTGACACTAATAGTCTCCAAAGGTCTGTTGTCCATTCAGTAGCATATCCCAATGAGTTTCAACTTCACTTTTGTTTTTACTGCATTCTTACTTATCTTCCTTGTCATTCTTTTCTGAGAATTTGTACCCATATGATGCAGCTCTCCAGTCATGCAAAGTATCCCATAATATCTCTAATTCCAATGATGCATGGCTCTGAGTCTTCCTACAGGTTTACAGTCTCCCACTTCTCCCATTTATTTCCCAGGATCCATGTACTTCAGTACCATCTGTCGTAATGACCTGGGTTCTTAGTCATAAAGCCTTTTTAGAGGGAATCAGAGAGTCTTTCCCATCCCCCTGATACATGCACACTTCTTCCCCAACCTCTCTCAAAGAGTTCTATACCCCCCCTTTAAATAAATAAATAAATAAATAAACAAACAAACAAAAAAAACTGAAATGTTTTCCTTTTACTGTACTCTGTGTGTGATGTGATAAGTACATCAAAGTGGGTGAATGAATATGTGAATAAAAACTGGGATGTTCTCACACAAAAGAAGAAAATAGTCCTAACCTGAATTTGACTTCAAATGCTACTTTTAAACAGAAAACTGCATCAGTCATCCTCTGTGTTGTGAGAAAATCTGAATTTCCCACTTCACTAAAGCATCCACCATAGAAAGAAAAATCTGAAAACCATGGCATTAGTTTAATGCTTTAATTAATAGATTTTTTCTTACTAGCTCTTGAAGTGTTGGAGAAAAAAAGTGAGTGATAAATAGTTGTAACTAAAAGGAAAATATCTGGCATTGTGTGAAAAATGAGGTGGAAGTATACTTAAACATCTAGTTAAAAAGGACTGGTGACAAGAATAAAGAATTGTAGGCAGCAATGAAGGTAAAGCTGAGTGAAAGCACACTAATCCCATGGCATATTCCTGAGAACATAAGTTAATGTTGGCTGCTCTTCTAATATCCTAGACTAAAAGTGCTGTCAGGCATATTTCTTTAAGAGACTTGTGTGGAAAACCATAAATGGACAAGAAGTTATTTTCAGCTTATTTGTACGCTGAGTGGACAGCTCTACAGTACAGTAGGACATTTCCCTCTAGGATAGAGTATAGGAGTTTTCAGTTATATAGTTTTACTTATTCTATAGGGAATATCAAGTTATACAGAAGCCAACTAAGCCATAGCTACTGTTGCGAATTCATTATTGAGAGATGGCTCAATGTGACAAGGGCTTTTAGGTCTGGAGTAGTGTTCTGAAAATGTAAACATGTTGGTTTGGGAACAGAGTGAGCAAAAGCTGAAGCTTAGAGAAATGATCCATTCTTGTTTTATACCATAATAATAATAATAATAATAATAATAATAATATCCTTGAGAATTAATGACTGAAGTCCAAGATGAGCTTTATTTCAGCATTAAAAGATAAGTTGTGTATAGCAGAGTTCATACTGGACAAGACAATATTTAAAGCTTGACCTCTTTTTGAAAACATATATATATATATATATTTATGTTCTGCCTCCCATTTTCCAGTAATAAAACATTATCTATGAGCTTTGAGTAAAAGACTATTTCCAAAAAAAATTGGAAATATATTAGGTATTAGATTTTTAAATCACATTTTTCAGTAGTTAAATATAAAACTTGTTGTTCTTATCAAGGTTCTAGTGTCTGAGTGGAAGGTCTCATTTAGTTTCCTTTTAGAGTATTATAACTTCACTGACATCATTGAAGACTTTTGTTTACACTTCTGCAAACTTATGTAAGACAGAGGAAATTTAGATCTCAAATTTCTTCTGTGTACAAACTGTTTCCAATTGCTAAAAGGGTTGTAAATGGATCCTTTATGTTAAAGTTAGTGTCTCACAATGAAGGAAATCTTGACAGTTTGAAAACTCCAGGCAGTAGAATTGCATGGATAACACTTTTAAACTGTGAAAATTGAAAGAATCAAAATGAAATCCAGCTGTGTCATTTCTTAATGCTTAAAAAGAATCTGAAACAGAATTAGTGAAAAAAATCAGGATAAATAAGAAAAGAGGTCTGCTAATCACGTTATTCACAGTTTCAACGCATTGAATGTACTGATGTCTGAAAATGGGTTTTACCAACACAGCAATTTTTGTCAAAGAAAATAGGAAGTTCTGTTGAACTACTGTAGGCTAAAAACTCAGCTTTCATTAAAAAAAAAAAAAAAAATATCTAATCAATATTTCTAAGCCAGCTGATTTTATTCAAATTTACGGAGAAAAACTCAAAGAGGAAAGCCTTGGTGCTCACCAGTTTTGACATGTTTTTGCATGTGTCTGTATGAGCAGTCCCAACAACCTGGGAGAAAAAAACACAAACTTTTGATGAAGTAGACTTCACAGAAATGATAGTATGAGCAGTATTGTGTGGGAGGAAATAAAATAAAAGTAAAATAAAAGCCTAAGCTTGCTTGCTTTTTTTCTTTCTTTCTTTCTTTCTTTTTTTTTTTTTTTCATTAAATAAACCTGGCAGTAAGTGAGAAACAAAGAAAAAATACAAGGAAAAATGGCAGTAGGATGGCATTGGGCTTGAAATCTTGTACTTACTATAAGATTATTCTGTGGAGTTTTTCTTCACCTTTCTGGACTCCTATCATGCAAAATAAGAGAATTGTTACTTTAGACCCTCTTGACCATAGAAAGGCCAAGCTAACATGCTGGAATATTTATAAAGAACTGAGGGTCAATTTTTCTGCTGATTTAGCATGGCAGACTGCTGAGAGTTGACTTCTAAAATGCACATCCCCATGCATTTTCTTGCAATATTGATAGAGTATTGTGATGTAAAACTGAGGAGAGGCAATATCAAACAACTTAATTTGTCAATTATTCATTGCTGTGAGATATCCTTGACAGCAGGGCTGGCAAGAGATAGGGAGCAGATGAACCCCACACACTGAGTTATTTTTCCATGATACATTTGATTGGAATTCACATCAGAACCATCACAATGGTAATCCATAATACACAATGTGCTGCTGGTGAAGCCCATGCCTGGAGGCTGCATTTAACTTGTTACATGAGCCTTCGGTGCTCACTCACCCTGATAGTGTGAAAACGAGAACTGTGGGGTGAATCCTAATAGCTTCTGTCAGGCCTCTTAGGACAAGTGTTTGTATGACTGCATTGGCTTCTCATTTATCCTTGCTATCACCACCTATTCATCTCCCTCTTGTCTTTGAAGGTGAAATCCTTGATTCTCCTTCATCAGAGCTGACAGCAGCACCAAAGCTTTCTCCCCTGTGTGACAAAAGTCTCCGTTCCAGAGCACTGAAATATTATTTCCTCAGGAAAAACTGAGCTGATTTTTTTTTTTTTTTTTTTTTTTTTTTTTTTTTTTTTGCAAACATTTTTTTTTTCTTTTTTTTTTTTTTTTTTTTTTTTTTTGTCCAGGAATACCATTTGCTTTTCAGTTGATTTGACATGGACATAAATGTTCACAACAATGTTTACTTTATCTGGAAAATTTACAAGAGAAAAGAAATGGCTTTTGAGTTGTGGATTCCAATTTATCCAAAGCTATAGCAAATTTTTCATCATTGGGTTGTTGTATCTTTTTGCAAAGTTTGGACTTCAAAAATTAAGAACTGCTTTATTTCAAGAAAGAACTAAGGCGTGACTAACAGCCTATAGTATACAGATGATCAGATTGGATGATAGCTTTTGGACTTTGAATCTTTGAACCAACGTATTCTGGGAGGAACTGCTTACACTTCTGGGACACAAAGAGTTTTCTGCTTGACTTCCTCATGAAAGGCAATGTTTGAGCCATAGATCATACAGTGTAGACCCTTTCCAAACTCTTTCTCCACATGTCATTCAGCCCGGCTGAAAATTTCTTGCTGAGTTTCTGCTCTTAGTAGAAGCAACAAATAACTTGACCTATCCTTAATGCTTTATACCCTGTGTTAGTGATAAAAAGTAATTGAAAATATGACATAGTTGCCTAGCTAGGCTTATTTGTAACAATCTTGTCTTACCAGAGACACTTTCATCTAACACGGTTGGGTAAATGAGATTTATTTCAAAGGAAAATAAAAGTAAAGCAAACTGCTTTCATTGTAATGTTTCCACAAAGTGAATAAGATCAATATATTGTCAATACAATGCAGTGCAATACAATGTCAATAAAAACTTTCAAGATTTTTATTTTTATTTTTTATTTTATTTTTTTTTTTTTTGGAGCATGATCAAGAAGGATGTGGAAAATCTTTATCCAAATAGATTCTACATGATGGTTCCACTGAAAAACCATAGGCTTTTATATTCTGTATGTAAACATAGACAAAGACTTCATTTTTTGCATCAACAAATTAAGTTACAAGTTACTTCTACCACTAGCCAGCTCACCTTCTTACACTTATCACATACACCTAGTCCATTAGGCCAGTGAAAAGTTCTCACATAAAGAAAGTTGACTGGATGAAAAAAGCTTTAGAAGCTATTCCTATAGAAAAAGAAAGAATACACATACTGACACACACTACTTACTTAGAAGATTACAAAGACAGCTGTCTCCTTCTATTCCTTAAAGCTCACACTTCTTCCAGAGGAGATGGTAAGAGTGAATCCATGGACTGTGAACTGACCTAAGGAGTCTGAATTTCACTACTCCTAGACTGCAAACTTGACAATTGTGATGCTTAAAGCAGCCAGTCCTTTACATTTTCCTAACTAGCTGCAGTTCATGGCTGTTCATGAGACTGTGCTGTTTAAAAATGCAGCAAAGCTTAGAAGCTCTGACAGAAAGCTTATTCCATGGCCTAAATCATACAAAAGGCCAGAATATATGATGAAAACTATAGCTTCTAACCTCAAAAACGGCAGAGTCACAGAGTATGAGAGTATGAATAATAAAACATTTTAAAAATTTTGGAATGAAAAATATCATTTTGGAATATGGACACCTTTATGATTTCAGTTAGTAATATTGTAACTGTAGTTACAAACTGATATTAGCACATTTACACAATTACAAATCTTTCTTTTGATTCCCTTTTGAGTATAAATAAAATGTTATTCTTAAAATTGTATTGAGCTGTAGGATCATAGAGGCTAGAGTTAGGAAAGACCTATTACAGTATTTAAGACATTTAAGCAATTTTATTGCTACAGCAAGATATATTTATATATATACTTAAAAACTTGAATTTCATTTTTAACATTTTAATAGAGTACAGGATTAAAAGTCTTCCTTCTATTGTGGAGGTTATACTACATACCAGCAAGCACTATCTAGAAATGACCTTCTTTTTTTTTTTTAGATTAAACATTTCTTTCCTTAATATTATCCTCTAATACTTCTTTATTTGTAGATATGTACTTGTAGATATTGTAATTCGTAGACCTGTAGATATTAATAGTTTTTATCTGTCTTGCTTGTCAGATTATAACTATGTTCCTCTTTTGTCTTTATTTATACAGCCAACACATATTTAGGCTGACCTTCTTTGAGGAGCTTTTGAAAGTTAGATGTCCATATCCACTGATCCTAAAAAGATTACTTGGATTTGGACAGATAGCATCCAGCCTTCGTTCTCTACTTTTGAGGTAATTCTTCCAGCATTTCTAATCCATATTAAAATTTCTTGCTAAACTAATTATTTTTCAGCAACATGTAATGTGATATCCCATGTTCATATGAATCATAAATATCATCTTACCTATTACCTCTCTATGACTATATGCTTTTGCATATACTTGCAATCTGCTTTTACGTATACTTACAATCATTGGAAAGGATGTTTCTAACTGATATATGTCCAATTTAACACTGTGTCTGTGTTACCATTAGAAGTAATTTATAGTTACTCCCACACAGAATTAATTGCATCAATGAACTCTGGAATATTTTCTTAGGAAAAAAATATACCTATTTTACCAGATGTTGTGATTTCGCACTGACTGTCTCCTAAGCTCTACCACACCATGCTCTTACTCCCCTTCCTCAAAGAAACACTGGGAGAAAATATGCTGAAAAAAAAAGCACATGAGTTGAGATAAGGACAGGGAGATCACTCCATTGATTACTGTCATGGGCAAAACAGACGCAGCATAAGGAGATTAATATAATTTATGACCTATTGATAACAGACCAGAGAAGTGAGAACTAAAAGCAAACTAAAAACACCTTCCCCCATCCACCCTACCTCCTCCCCCCAAGCAGTGCAGGGGAACAGGGAATGGGGGCTGCGGTCAGTCCCTAACGCTGCGTCTCCGCCGCTCCTTCACGGTCACTCTCTGCCCCTGCTCCATGTGGGGTCCCCCCCACGGGATGCCATCCTTCCCAAACTGATCCTGCGTGGGCTTCCCACAGGCTGCAGCTCTTCCAGAACTGCTCCCATATGGCTCCGTACCACGGGGCCCATCCCTCAGGACCAAACTGCTCCAACATGGCTCCCCCACGGGCGGCAGCTCCCGCCAGGCCTCCTGCTCCTGCGTGGGCTCCTCTCCACGGGCTGCAGCTCCGGCCCGGGGCCTGCTCCTGCGGGGGCTCCCATGGGCCGCAGCCTCCTTCAGGCCACATCCACCTGCTCCATGGGGGCTCCTCCATGGCTGCAGCGTGGAGATCTGCTCCGTGTGGTCCCCATGGGCTGCAGGGGGACGGCCTGCTCCACCATGGGCCTCTCCACGGGCCGCAGGGGAACTTCTGCTGCGGCGCCTGGTGCCCCTCCTGCCCTCCTTCTGCACTGACCTGGGTGCCTGCAGGGCTGTGTCTCTCACATTTCTCACTCCTCTCTCCCAGCTGCTGTTGTGCAGCTGTTTTTTCCCTTTCTTAAATATGTTCTCACAGAGTTGCAACCAGTGTCACTCACTGGCTTGTCTCTGGCCAGCAGCGGGTCCTTTTTGGGGCTGGCTGGAGCTGGCTCTGATCTGACATGGGGCAGCTGCTGTGCTCTTCTCACAGAGGACATCTCCACAGCTCCCCACCACTAACAAAACCTTGCCATGCAAACCTAATACACCAGATGAACCTTAATCTTAATTTATTCTTTTACTTTACCTCTCTAGGTTATCTTTCTCAAACAGTATTGATCTTTTCACTTTATCACAGTTTTGCTTCAATTGCATACTGCTAACCACTTTCTCTTCTACATATTCACAAAGCCATTAAATAATTTCAAGTTTAATTCCGATCCTTCAATCTGTTGCAAGGTCCAGGTTGACAAAGTCATTTAATGTTCACTCGTCAGTACAGTGAGGCCAAATGGACTGATATTTAAGTGCTCTAAGTTCTTCATGTAGGTTTCCCATAAGGAGCTTTAACACACAAAAGAACACAGCATATGTGACTATTTCCACCAGAAAAGTATGCGAACATGGCTTTGGTTTGTCTTCTCCTTTAGGGCTCATCAGCCTTTAGAACACCCAGGATCATGCCACCAATTCAGAAGGTAGCTAGGATGGCACTTAATTCCAGATTAAGACATCTAAGCATAGTGTCTATATGATAGCTAAGTGTCTATAAGCACACAGTACCGTTCAGATCCTACTTAGAACACACTGCTGGTAAATTCATCCAAAGGCATTGAAGGTTGTACTAAATGCCTTGTGTAAGTGACCGAATAACCTGAGTTTGGAGAGCCCAAAGCTGAACGTGGTACTTCAAATGTGGTCTAATGAGTGCTGAGAAAAAATGAGTAGTCCTTCCATCTGCTAGCAGTGCTCCTGTTTATAAACCCAGGATATCCACAATGCTGTTCGCCTCCATCACTACCAGGACACACTGTGGGGTCATGTTCAACTTGCTGTCTGCCATCCCCAGGGGCCCTTACCACAGAGCTGTTGTCTGGCCCCTTCATCCCCAGCTTGCACCACTGCAGGAGGCTTATTTATCCCACATGCAGGACTTTGCAACTGTCCTTGATTATCATGAAATTCCTTTTGGCACATCACTCCAGACTGCCAGGATCACTCAGAATAGTAGCTCTGTCCTCAAGAGTATTGACTAGTCTCCCCTCCCAAACTTGATGAGGATCCACTCCCTGTCCTCTTCTAGGCCCCTGGTAAAGATATGAAGGCAGACAGATCCCAGGATAGACTCTTGAGCTACTTGAAACTAATGTCCAGGTGGAGCATGCACATTTAACCACTACCCCATCAGCAGTGGTTGGATAGATAATCTAGTCAATTTTTTAGCTACCTAGTAGCCCAGCCATCTGGAGTGGATTTGAGTGGATCTAGATTGGATCTAGATTGGATGGCTGGATTGGATAAGCCATCCCAACTTGGATACAAAGATGTTGTTGGAGGTCATGTTGAAAGCCAAAAAGACAAAGTAGTTCACTGCTTTCCCCTTTCCCACAGATCCATTCATTTCATCCCATCTCCAGCCCAGGAGGTATTTAAGAGATGTATGGATGTGGCACTAAGGGATGTGGTTTAGTGATGAGACTTGGTAGATCAGGTTGATGGTTGGACTTGATGATCTTGAAGGTCTTTTCCAACCTAGATGATTCTATGATTCATGTTAGAAGATAAACAGGTTGTCAAGGAGGATTTACCCATGCTAGTTGTTCCCACTGACCTTCTTCTTATTATTATAACTGACTATATGATTTTCCCAGGGACTGTAGTGAAGATGACCAGCTTGTAGCTCTCCAAATGATCTTTCTTGCCCTTATAGAAGCATAGAGAAAGCCTTTTGACCATCATCAGGGATTTTCCCTAGTCTCCACGATCCACTGACAGCAATAAGACTTTAAATACTTACAGTGGGATTCTTGTTCCTAAAATTTGGTTTCTAGTGTCATTGTGTACCCTATGTGGTATCCTGCTTACTTTCCATCACCACCTCATTGATCCTGTGTTGTGTCTACTACTCCTGTCAGATGTCTCAGATGTCCCATGCATCTCAAATGGCACTTAGCACCTATGTTTGGGAAACTTAATAGAACCCATAACGTCTTCTTCATGACATTCAATAACTGTACTCAGACCTCCCATGTCCTAACAGTTTTAAGCAGCTGAATACTTAAGCTCTATTCGTACATACAAAGAACAGATTTTTTTCCCAGGTTGCTGCAGGACAAAATCCAACAGCTATATTCAGTGTATATGTATTGGATTTATGCTGAACCATAACAAAGAGTTTTGTTTGTTGAAGTACACAAAATATATACTTTAATTCTAGTCTCTGTTTCAGTGATTACATAATATGAAATAAATGAAGAATGGTGTTGACTCATTTCTCTGTTTTCTTAGATGAATGTTCTAAGCAGTAAACAAGACAGTGATAGCCACAATAATGAAAAATATTATCCTGTGTATTTTTTTTTTCATTTATGCTCCACTATCTGCTTTTTAGTCTGACATTATTGCCATGAAAAAGCAGTTTTGCTTTGGAACATTCTCCATTAAATGTTTACCTAAAATTTCAAGCCACTGTCTTTTTGTGGGACTTGCAATTTATTTGCGGTAGTTTACTTTGTCTGAGATATTTTTCCTTCTTCAACTTCTTCATTCTTGGCCCATGATTCTGCACTCTGCAATCAGTGTCTCCTAAATATTGCTGATGTATATACTGATGTATGCTAATTTTAATAAATTAAGTCCACCACACACTGTGGACTATCAGGTCCCCTTAGTGATTGTCCAGCTCCCTAATTTGTCAAGATCATTCTGAAAGGCTTCTTTATCCTCGACAGAGTCAACATCTACTCCCAATTTAGTGTTGTCTGCAAACTTACTTAGTATACTTTCAAGGCCTGCATCCAAATTATTTCTGAAAGAGAACTGGCCCCAAAATGGAGCCCTGTGGAACCCCACTAGTGACTGTCTGCCAGCCTGATCTAATTCCATTTACTACAACCCTTTGAGCCCAACCCATTAGCCAATTGTTGACCTATTGTATTATGTATTTATCTAGCTGTATGATGGACATTTTGTCCAGAAGATTACTGTGAGAAATGATAGAAAGCTTTACTGAAATCCAAAAAGATTAAATCAACTAGCTTCCTTTGGTCAACTAAATGGGTAACCTTGTCATAAAAGGAAATTAAGTTTATTAAGGAGGAATGACACTTGTGAACCCATGTTGGCTGTGACCAATGACCATATTGTCCTTCAAGTGTTTTTCGATAACTTCCAGAATAATTTTCTCCATAATTTTATCAGGCAGTTAGTTCCACATTAGCTAATCAGTTATTACTAATTACCATGTAGTTCTGTATTAACTGATTTTATTTTGTTGTTTTTGTTGATTATTTTGTTGTTTTTGTTGTTTTATTTTATTTTGTTATATTCTTCTCTGACCTTCCTGTTTCAGTGGCTATTTACAAAGAAAAAAGAGAAGAGAAGAGAAGAGAAGAGAAGAGAAGAGAAGAGAAGAGAAGAGAAGAGAAGAGAAGAGAAGAGAAGAGAAGAGAAGAGAAGAGAAGAAAAAAAGAAAAGAAAAGAAAAGAAAAAAGAAGACTGTTATGTCTCCCTTCTTGTTCTTTGGACATTGTTTCCCAACTCTTCTTACAGTATAGATGAAAATGTCAATACTTAGATTGAGGATCACTAAGACACAAACAAAGTGTTTAGAGGTTATCCTCACAATGTGATTTCCCACAATGATGTAATACTTTATGCATCATATTTCATATAAAAAAATAAAACAAAACAAAACAAAACAAAGCAAAACAAAAACAAACAAACAAACAAACAAAAAAAAACATACTAAAATGCTCACATTCTTAGTTTGGTCAATGAGTTCATATTCCCTGTGTTACTATTTGCATTTCCTAAAGGCCATACATCACCCATGAAAGTATATATGATAGACATATTATATAGAATACTTATTCTAAATCCCTCTTTTATAAATCCACACAACTTTTTGTCTGTTTTGGATGTCTGCCCTATACCTTCTTGAACAATTCTTTGAACTACTTGGTTGGAATGCAATGTCCTCATTTCTCAAAATACCATATTCTATAATTTAAGAATTATTGATCTTGTTCTTTTTAAGCATAATATTTTTAGTGATGTATCAATATATATCATGAGTAGTTCCTTGAATTTCAAGGGTATATCCCTGACAAAACAGTTTGCACAGCCCCTCACATCAGCTAGTCATGTGCAAATGCACAAATGAAGATCTTCTGACTAATTCATTTGCTCTTATCACCAGTCTCTGCAGCTTTCTGTTATCCTTTGTCATCTCTGGACCTTGGCTTTTTACAATGCTTTCTTTCAGGACAGGGATACACAATGCTACATAGATACTTAAAGAGAATCTTTCTGGAAGAAGTATCTAGCGTTGTCAAACGTTTCATCTCTATATAGGGCAGGATCAGATGATCTAGTCATTATTTATTTCTCTTCTTCAGAGCCTGATAATTTTTCAGGCTTTTGCCTGCCAATAAAAATCCAGCTGTGCTTGTATGCTCACAATTAATGGGAAAGGTCACCATCTGTCAGAACAGAGGAAACCTCTTCTATGACTTTACAGATTTTTATGAAGATGACAAGAAACATAAGCAGCTTGTTTTGTTTTCCATTTGACATGGCAATCATCAATTAACAGTGACTGCATCTTATTTAATGAACTGTAAGTCCCAACCAGCATATAATGCCATTCAATAATCAGGATAAACTAAGAAAGCTCCTGTGCATTGACTTTACAACTTTCCAGAAAAACAACAACAACAATGACAAAAAAAAAAAATAAAGAAGAAGAAGAAGAAAAGGAAAAGGAAAAGGAAAAGGAAAAGGAAAAGGAAAAGGAAAAGGAAAAGGAAAAGGAAAAGGAAAAGGAAAAGGAAAAGGTTCTAAAACAAATGTGCTGCCACAAAGAACTACTCCGTTGATCAAGAGTAGACATCTTTTATTCTGAAAATCACAGACATAAGGCTATCTCTCATCAATGAACCTAGTGTAGTGCAAGGTGTTGTTCAAATATGAGGTTTCCAAATAGCCAGGAATCTGTTTCTGTGGGAATATTCCTAAGCAACTGAAAACCTTGCAAGTCAACCAATCATTATGAAATCAATCACTGGGAGGAGTATCAGTACTTACAGAAATTTCTCTTAAAATGATTGAGAAATATAAAATTTGTAGGGCAAAGCATATGCTAGATGTTTTAATGAGGTCTTGAACTCATTCAGAGAGCACAGCACAACTGATCACTACTATGAAACACACATTGGCTTGTACATGGCAGTGAAAAAGAATGACAAATATTTTATTAAGCAAATATAAAATCCTTGCAGGGAATCAGGGAGTATAATGAACATTAAGTTAAGCAGTCCTCTACTGTCAATGTTTTACTAGATGCATTCATTAATCAGTAATTGAATTTAATTGCACAATTGATAGTTAGAAGGCTGGGAGTATCTGACAGGTGGAAGTTATTTTTGGTGTGGGAACTGTAAACTGCCTATGATATTTGCTTTCAAAGAGGCAATCAGTGAATCTTCTATGTAGTTTAAGTCAGCCGTGAAACTGCAAAATCAAACATGTTAGTAGGGACAGGAACCATGCAGATCCAGCTCAAGGCTTCTCAGCAGCACAGGCAAAACAGAAAGTTGCCTTCCTATAGCAGAGGCTGCCCATTTCATATAAAATAAAGCAGGGTCCAGCAAAAACACCTTGCTGGAAAGGGGTGACAAAATCATGGAGGCTTATTTGAATTTCTGAGGCTATCTTCAACAGAATGTCAGAGGCAGCAACGGAGAATGAAGTTTCTGGAGAGGACATTTTCCTCAGCAGCTTCTGCAAGTAACAACTAATCGCTTCTGCAAGTGGTTACAAGCAATAACATCTCTGCCCTTGCAGAGATGAAGAAATCAGCAATGCCATGGTGCAGAACACTGCACCTAGGTAACTTTGCTTGTGCCTACATTCATCATCAACTTGAGTGGTCTTAATGGAGCCCCTCTGTGGGCAGTATCCAGTTGTGACACACACACACAGACTCCCATGCAAACAGTGTACAATTCTACAAGGCTGAACCTGTAAAGAAGAATGTAAAAAGGGTATTTAAAAATCACTGTTTCAATATTTTATATGAAGCATCCACATCTTTTTAAGAGGATGTATGACTGATACAATTAAAGAACATTTCTGAAATCAAGACCCAAAGGTGCAGTCTGCCCAGCCCAATTTCCACTACTTTAAATAAACTGCTAGTAACGCAGGCTCTTCTAAAACCAACTACTCCAGTGTTAATTGTTGAAGGAAGACGTAAATTACAGGATTTCTAAGGGATCGTAAGTAAACACTTCTATAATCTTTTATTTTTCCCTTGCTTCTTAGTTTTGCTAGTGAAAAGATAACTGTAGAATTATTCTGTGAATTTGTCAAATAAATCCACACTCTGACCTGACGTCCACAGTTCCTAATATGTTTGACCTTTATTAAATAGTTATCTCACATTGCAAGGCAAATGTGATGAGGAATAAGGCAATAAGCTACTCTGTCATTCTGCCAAAAACAAAAGTAAGAAAGAAATTAGATGAAAAGTTGCTCAAGTGTTAAAGGTTCTAAATCTTTTATTGTCATTCTTGTAGTTCATAACAAGCAATTGAATGTAGTTTGACATGACCTGTACATTTGTTCTTTGCTAAGTCCAAACACATTAACACAGTTTGTTTGTAAGACTGAGTGGCTTCCAAGAACACATTTTTTACACTGAAGTAGAAATTAATTATTTTAAATTAATTATTTTTAATACTAAACTATTATTTGTTTTATTTATATTACTTTTGATTTTTTTCTCCTTGTTGTTTACTTACGTGCTGTTTTCTCATACATACTGACCAATAATACACACCAGGAATGTTTGGATATATGGTACATGATGACATATATTTTCCATCCTTTTAACTGAAAAGACCTAAGAGCACAATAATTCTTTCAAAACGACAAATAAACTTTAAAATGGACTTTTGGTTTTCAAGTTTTTGTTTTGGTTTAGTTTGGTTTAGTTTTCCAAATACATAAAACAGATCCTCGGACATTGTTTAGTTACATCACTATTGCACATTCACCTTTTCCCTCTTGAATGAGCTACTCAGGAAGAGATGTAGAGGCATGCATTCAAATCTTGCACTAAGCATGTGTTTAATGGTCTCAGATTGTGCCAAGGGAGGTTTAGATTGGAATAGTTGATATGTATTTTTACTACACAAATATTGGCATTACCTTCAGAAAGATTATCTGGAGACTGAAATCTTGCACAATGTCAGGAAACATGTAAAAATACAGTCACTGCAAATTGATAAACCATACAAGTTGAATTAATAATTCTAAATTGAAGAAAAAAATATTAAAAAAAAAATACTTTGAGTCTGAATTACATCAGGATGAATTCTGAGTAACTCATGGAAAACAATGATGATGCCAATATCAGAGTAAAAATTGGAGACCATTCTTTGGATTAAATATATTATAACTTGGTGTGTTGATTTTACTCACTTGCAATCTCTTTCTACTAGAGGAATGATCACAAATTTTAAGTCTCTCTCT
>VXAA01000607.1:85963-110669 GCA_013399115.1 Anseranas semipalmata
GGGGGGTAAAACCACAGAGGCTCTGGGAAAGCACATCTGAAGCAGCTTAGGTGAAAGGTTAAATAGCACACCCTTAACATTACTAAAGTTAACATACTAAGACACCTCAGGCACTATGCAACAGCACTTGCTGTTCTATAATCTTGTTCATGATTGTGTTTCAAAGCAAAGAGATTTGCTGTGTCTGTATTTGCTGTCTTGATAGATTTTGTTTTTCAAGATGAAAGCACATTTAGTTTTCTCTATTAACACTATTTTACAAGTTCTACATAATAGTAATACAGAAGTACACAGAAATGGCAACTGTTCTTTGTAGTCAGTGAATTAATTACAATTCAGCTCCACATCCATGAAATCTATGGAATAGTATCATCTGTATGTGTCCAGAGTATTAAATTTTACATAGAGGTAGCATTTGTAGTTCTGACTTTAGCTTTTCTTTTAAATTGGCTCTAGATTAAATCAGTATATTAATCTATTGTGTTGAAACAAATAATAAAAACATGACAGCTGTTGCATTACACTGCATAGTAATGCCAGAGTAATCACAGTAACCAAACATCTTGCTCAAAGGCTTTGAAAAATGAATTGCAAGACAATTAATAAGGGCTATTTTGTTAAGTCAGAAGAAGAATACTTTGAAATGCAATGTTTGTGCAGGCAACTGTTCACTTTAAGATATTGATTGGGATGTTTCCTTTGAGTGTGTAATGAGAAACCATTGACATTTATAGTTCAGTTGTTTGAGAAGTTAAAACAACAAACCAACAAGAGGCTGGAGTTCTAAAACTGTTTTCTTTGCTTGGTTTACCAGATCCATTATTAAGTACTACTGTTTAGGTTTTCATTGTATCTCTTCTGATGTTCAATGTGATGAGAAAGAAGCTTAATTTCAGTCATCAATGCCAGGTTTTACTTTAAGTACCAATGCCAATATTTATTTTAAACTGATCTGATCTTCAGGTACAAATTTAGGTAAGATGAGCTGTTATCTTAACAGAACCGTAATATTCTTTGAATTTTGATTCTGTGTTATTCAGATTCTATGTGTGCAACATAAGCCTTTAATTTTAAATGTAAGATATGTTTGTTTATTTGTTTTAAACAGATGTCTCTTGCCTGTTTTTCATGTATATTTGTGTTGTTCAGATACGTATTGTTTATCAGTAACAGTGGAAATATAGATCTCATGACCCTGTCAGTGGTTTTCTGCCACAGAGGTTGGTAAAATATTCATTGAACTCTACAGAAAAAACTCCCATTGATTTACTCTGATTTGGTAGGAGTTTCTTGGATGGAAGAGTGCACTGGGCTATGTCAGATATCTGTCTACCATGCTGAAGCTATGTACTGGGTCTGGCTGGGATAGAGTTAACTTTCCCTGCAGCAGCCCTTGTAGCTAGAACAGCGCTGGTATCACACCAGTGTTTTGGCTACTGCCGAGCAGTGCTGGCACAGCACCAAGGCTCTCTCCAGACCCCCCCAAAGCCAGTAGGTGGGGGTGGGCAAGAAATGGGGAGGGGACATCACCAGGGCAGCTGACCTAAACCAACCAAAGGGATATTCCATACCATATGATGTCACACTCAGCAATAAAAGCTGGGAAAGGGGAAGGGCGGGGGGTGCTCTTGTTAGGAAGACGTCTGTCCTTCCAAACAACAACTCTGGGTATTGAGGCTCTGCATCCCAGGACATGGCCAAACATCGCTCGTTGGTGGGAAGTAGAGAATAACTTGTTTCTCGCTTTTCCTCTGTGCTCTTGCGCAGTCTTTGTTTGTATATATATATATATATATATTTGTTGTTGTTGTTGTCCTCTCCTTTAATTAAACTATCCTTATCTCATCCTGTGAGTTTTTTTTTCTTCTCCCCCTCTCCTTTTGAGGACGGGGAGTGAGAGAGTGGTTGTGGCGGAGTTCAGCTGCCCAGCAGGGTAAAAACACCACAAGCTATGACTAAAGTCTGGGACAGGACTTACAGGCAGTATGCGCTACTATTCTATTATGTACAGATAACAAAATTAGGTTTATGTGATTTTACACACATAGAGGGTAGGTAGATTTTAGCAAAAGGGGTGTTTAAGGCTATTTTTTCTTTTTCTTTCTTTCTTTTTTTTTTTTTATTATTATTATTATTTTTACCTTCATCCTCCTATGCTGACAGTAAGCACTGCAAATAAGAATCTTTGTAAAAGAGGATCACCATTGTCAATTTTTGTAACACATGATAAAATCCATCCTGGTACAAAAGACATGTTCCAGCACAAAAGATTGCCTGAGCTAAGGGTTAATTAAAACATAACGCTTAAGCATTGGCCATCAGGTCTAAGAACACATGATGAATTCACCATCTCAGATTTCAGTGGAGAAAAAAAACAGTCATAGTCTTCAAAACTGTGAAAAAAACTTGAAGACACTAAGCAACAAAACTGATACAGGTCAAAACTGTAGTTCTCAGACAGCTGACTGCTCCATTCTTTATATCATTTTGCTAAATCCAAAGAACCTTGTCCCATCATCATTCTCACTGGAACCTCTCTGTTCAAGTTGCAATCCTTCCTGTAGCCCTTGTGGTTCAGCTGCTGACAGCTTCAGGCAAAAGAAGCCTGAACAATCTCATACAATATTTTCCAAGATACTGTGTTTTGTAACTGTCTTCCAAAATGAAAGAGGCAAACCAAACCCAAATGGAAATAGTTCCATTGCTACAAAGCATGCACTTCTGAACACTCCTGACCTGACCTCCTTCTCACAGAGGGAATAATTAAAACGAGAATGGGAAAGGTGGAAAAAAGACACACTCATCTTTCAGTTATAAAAATGCTGCACTAAAGGAACAGCTTTTAGCAGCTTCTTTTCCAAAGACACATGAGAGTGAACCTCAGAACAACCTAGGAAACATAGCTAAATTACCCCAGTACTGAGAGATACATGAAGGGCACACATCACTGTGAGAATAATCATGTCAATGTGTGTGGACAAATTCAAAGAAATAAGTGTCTTTACACCTGGAACCCAGGACACATTCAGTCTCACACAGGTACAACATTCAGTGATAAGGATCTCAGGGGAAAAATGTGGATTCTGTGAACTGGAATGATTCTTTTCCTTTTCCTTTTCCTTTTTCTTGTATAAGAGTAAGTCCATGATATATATTCCCATGAGAAGCAGTCATCCTTCATGATGCTTCCTTATGTGAATATGAACTTTCCCATCCATATGTCTCAGCTTTCTCCAGTTTGGTGCTTAAAATAAAATAAAAACTAAAACTCATGAAAAATGCATGTCTTTTGCCTTTCTGCAAGCTTGTAACTACATGTACTGATTTCACCTTTGAAAATCCATTATAAAACCTTCATCTTCTGCAAAGATGATTTTAAGGACTCAGTGTTACAGTATATTGTCTTTTTGCTAACTGACTGCTGGGCTAAAAGCCTTCCTAAAATGCTGTGAGATTTTCAAAAAAGGATGCTTTATAATAGGGAATCAGAAGTCACTGTGTTCTATGTGTTCTGAATAAGACTTTGATTAATGCTTGGCATCATGATAGGTTTTTGATGGAATGCTGTGGCTTGTGTTTCTCTAGTTTTTTAGTTTTTTTTTTTTTTTTCAGATGCACTCACCACTCTGTATGGAAGTCTTCAATATTTATTATGTTTGTAGCTAGTTCTGGTATAATATATGAAGTAAAATTTTAACATTTCTACTGTAAATGTATAAAATTTGTCTTGTTTTAATGTTTTATAGCATAAGCATGGACTCATATCCTGAAAATCCATACTTTCCTGAGCAAGACTTACTTCCAGGATCATTTTGAATTAAAGGCAATCAATAGATATGCAAGAGACTAGAAGAATATAGTCAGATCAGGTTCTATATTTGAAATATTTTACAAAAGGAAAAAAAGCAAGTGTTTTATCTTGTACTGCATATTTAAGCAACTGAATATGAACTTTATGGTGGTGCAATAATTTTTCCTATTATTGTATGTTCCTATTCAGTTTTATGTAAATTTAGGCATGGAAAATAATAATTGGTGAAAAAAATGAGACTTTCATCATTATCAAACGGTGTCTTAAAAGAGTCCACATGCAAAACAACAGTAACAAAATACAGTAACAAAATTCAGCAATTCTTCAACTTCTGATGCCCAGAATGCCTGTCTCTTAAAACTCTTTTAGTAACATCACTGAATGAATATATACATAGATAGATTTTTAATACAAATATTTTGTACTTTTTCCATATTTCGTCAGTGAGAAAAACACCACTATGAGATGGGTTTTAAACCCAGCTTGATTTTAACTAAATTTCAAATAAGAATGATAATAACTTTACTATGAGCAGCTCAAAATTGTCAATTAATGTTCTCTTCTGGTTTTGAGAGAGAGAGAGAGTCCTCTGGAGGGAAGAATGAAAGGAGGGGGGAAAAAAAAAAAAGAAGAGGGGGTCTTTTTTCTTTAAAGACTGTGAATCCAGGCCATCTTTATTAGGCATCAATTGCAAATAGCAAGTAATGAAAATAATAATTTATAAAAAAGAAGTAAAAGAATCTGAATATTGGAAAAAATAAAACTCATGACAATTGCTGCAAGAGCTCTCAATGTGTTTTAAATAAGTTGATTGAAGAGTGTTCCATGCAAAATGTGGTTTGAAGTCAGTTTATGAGCAATGCATAGCTAAAACATTTGTATTTGTCTGTTGTTGTTTTTTTTTTTTTTTTACATGCTATCTTATCACCACTTCACTCCTCATTCTTGGATACCAGTTTGTGAAGAAGTGTTATGGATTAACTGGAAAGAAAGAAACTCTCCATAAGTTTCTGTGCAGTTTCTTTTGGAGTACTGTTTTGCTTTTGCTTTGATGTATTTTCAGGGTTTCTCCCCCACATACGTACCAGCAATTGTAAATTCATATTCTGTGGGTAGTCTTATACTGCAATATACTTTTACAAAGGAGAATTGATAAGCAACAAATAATTAATTTGTGCCAAAAGCATGGGGTGCTAGTATGACATCATCATCATTCTGAGTACTTCATAGTTGAGGGTGATTGTCATGCATCATTTAAGCTTGGTTGACATGCTGTTGTTAGGTGCATAAAGCTGGTTAATGTAAAACAGCTTCTTCCCCAAGCCAGAGAATTCAATAACATTTTTCTATGCACTACCTCACCATACAGGTGCTGATTGACTATTTGTGTCATCTATCTCTACTATATGTCTCACTCACCATGCATGGGTTTAACTTGCATTATATAAGAAAATGAGTAATCAGTAAGTTGCAAGCCCTCATCCCTGGCTAATTTGACATACAACCTCAGTCAAAGTATGGCACAAAAATGCCGCCAGTGGAATTTACCCAGGTGACAGTTATGAATTCGTTACAGTCTCCAGCTCTGTAGGCCTTTATGAACTGTCAAATGAATGTCTGATTTATTTCACATGCATGTATAAAGATACCAGTTCAGCTTACGGGAGTGTAAATTTTATAGATCTAGATACAAAGTATATTCAAAAAGAGATGTATATACTCATATTTGTTGATTAAAGCACATTTGATTATTTCAGCTGTGAAAGCTTCCTCCTATAGGAAGTACTTCTTAGTCTGGAAGGACTTGAGAAGAGAGAAGAGAGAAGAGGAGAGGAGAGGAGNGAGAAGAGAAGAGAAGAGAAGAGAAGAGAAGAGAAGAGAAGAGAAGAGAAGAGAAGAGAAGAGAAGAGAAGAGAAGAGAAGAGAAGAGAAGAGAAGAGAAGAGAAGAGAAGAGAAGAGAAGAGAAGAGAAGAGAAGAGAAGAGAAGAGAAGAGAAGAGAAGAGAAGAGAAGAGAAGAAGGAACCTGGAATTGAGGGAAACAGAAATACAAGGTATGTGTGAAGTGAAGCCAGAGCTATGTGATGACAAAGGTTCATGTCTGACAAACTCTTTGCCCCCAAAAACATTTACAGCTATTGGTACTTGACATTATAGTGAGAGCCATGCCTTATTTCATTGACGTTTTGCTCCTTCAGAACCCAAAGCAACAACTTAAGAACATTTTTTTTTTATGTTCTACTCACATTCTAATAATGACTATTTTGCTGAATTTTCTTAATTTGAGTGCTTACGCATTTTTCAGTTATTTTATGATTTTTCAGCTAATTTTTGTAGAAATTACTAATAGAGATGTTATTGATCTCTGTCTGTTGCATAATCTCTAAAAATCAATATTAGAACATTTAAAACTTCAATTATTTTTACCCATAATGTTGTTAGCTTTGAACATACAAATTGTACATGACATCTCATCTTTCAACCTAGTAAATTAAATCCTTTCCTTCACGATTTCATTTCGAAAGAAAATGCAATCTGTGGTCCAATGAAATCTGCATTAGTTTGTTCCAAATTCAATTTGAACTTGTGCGCACACACACACACAAAACTGCTGCAAGCAATCACTTTATTAATCAGATTAATCTCAATTGCTCCAGTAAACCAGTGGCTGTACTGAGAAAATTGTTGCTGAAGCAATCAGCATGCAAGTGCTAAGTCTGAAACTGACATGCTGAAGTTTTTATTGTGTTTGTTTTTTAAAATGATTCCTGCTTAATACAAAGCAGATTGTTTTTTATTCATTTGTGAGTGTGAATATACAACACAGAGACATGGATCTAAATCTAATCGTTGCTGTAAAAACTTACTGTCTTCCTTTGGTTATAGGGATTACTTTCTTTAAGTAATAGTTGCTTGATGCCACAAATAGAAAATAAAATGGAAGAGAATATAGAAATATACACAGATACAGAAATATTTTGTGCAGAAAGAAACTCAGATTTGGATGACCTCAAGCTATATTCAAAGTTTAAAGCTAGATACACAGATTGTGGCTTCAATTTAGTGCACTCTTCCCTTTATTTTTATGTTTTTCTAAAATAAGTCCCACAATGGAATCCCAAAACTCAGTGTTATTTAACCTTTCTGCTATGTTGACACACATGGAGGACCTCCCTCTCCATTACATGAAAAACACTAACTGAATTCTTTCTTGAGACTGACTAGTAGAGGAGTGCCTAACAAAAACTAATCAAGAACGTCTTCTTAACACTCACTTTAATTTGATCATTTTTATACTTTAATTTGTTGACTACATAATTTGCTGCTCAGATTTATTTATTAAAATAATCTTTACCTATTCTTCATTTCTTCCAATGTTTCTTTATTTCTTCCCAATTTCTTTTCCTTTACAATTCCCTGTAAGTTTTACTCCTGAAATAAAGGAATTCAGTGTTTGAAAAAGTACAGTATATTGTGTTATTGTTTTGATAGTGCATTGGGTTTACATGGCAAGGTATTTGTAGCAGCTGCAGGGGCATCCTCAGTGAGAAGAGACCAGTTACTGTTCCCCTGTCAGGGACAAACAGTTCCAGCTGGCTCCACCATGGACCTGCCACTGGCCAAAGCTGAGCCCGATGTTGGTTGGGCCTATGTGACAACATATTTAAGAAAGCGCAAAAAATGCAGCAGTTGTGAGAGACAGAAATGAGAAAAGTGTGAGAGAAACAGCCCTGTAGACACCAAGGTCAATGCAGAAGGAGGGCAGGAGGTGTGCTCCAGGTGCCACAGCAGAAGTTCCCCTGCAGACTGTGGAGAAGACCATGGTGAAGCAGGCTGTCCCTCTGCAGCCCATGGATATTTGTGGAGCAGCTATCCACACTGCAGCCTGTGGAGGAGTCCACGATGGAGCAGGTGGATCTGGCCTGAAGGAGGCTGCAGTCCATGGAAAGATGCCCACGCTGAAGCAGGAGAAGAGAGTGAAGATAAAGGAGCAGCAGAGACAAAGCGTTATGGACTGATCACAACCCCCATTTCCCATGGCTGCTCAGGGAGAGGAGGTAGTACACTACGCTTTTACTTTTGATCATGTCATGAGCTGCTGATCAATTACAAAGTAAGCCCTGAAGGTACATGTGGTTTAACCCAGCAGGCAGCTAAGCACCACACAGCCGTTTGCTCACTCCTCTCCACTCCCCTCCCACCTCCTCCCCACTGTGGGATGGTGGAGAGAATCAGAAAAAAAGTAAAACTTGTGGGTTGAGATAAAGACAGATTAATGTGACAGAAAAGGAAGGGAAAATAATAAAAAGAACACTAATGATAAAAGAATATTCAAAACAAGTGATGCACAATCCATTTGCTTCACCACCTGCCAACTGATACCCATCCAGTCCCCATGAGGGGGGACTCCCATGCCCCCTGAGCAGCGGCAGCCCGCCCTGGTCAACTCCACTGGTTTTATTGTTCAGCATTATATCATATGGTATGGAACATCCCTTTGGCCAGTTTGGGCCAGCTGTCTTGGTTCTGTCCCCTCCCAGCTCCTGGTGCACCCCCAGCCTCCTCGCTGGCAGGGCAGCACGAGGAGCTGAAAAGTCCTTGGCTCTGTGTAAGCGCTGCTCTGCAACTACTAAAACATCAGCATGTTATCAGCGTCGTTCTCACCCTGAATCCAAAACACAGCACCATACCAGCTACTAGGAGGAAAATTAACTCTATCCCAGCCAAAACCAGGACAATATCCACCCCTTATTCTATTACTTCTATGTTATGCTCAGGTTCCATGCTTTCCAATACATCCCAGTTAATCCCCACCACCTTTTCTGTCTTTTGATATATACACACACAGAGATATCATTCCCCTAGTCTATGGGCCATCCCTTTAAAATGTCTGTTGAGTTTGTTTAGTCTATGGGCTCCATCTGTCATAACAGTCTTTCAAGGGAGGAGATATAGTGTGTGCAGCTGGACTTTTGAATGGTGAAGCCAGTTCAGGCTCCATCAAAATTAATTTGTTGTTAATCTGGGTGATTCTTACTGTAATTTGGAATATGCATTCTCCAAAAACCTAAGAAAGTTTATGTTTCCTTTTTTGCTAGTTGGTGGAGACATAACTGTTTGTTTGTTGATCACTTCCATTGGGCTCTGAAGATGTCCATCTTACCATTTTATTTCTAGAAACTGGATCTTGTGTAGGTCCTTTGACCTTACTCTGCTTAATGGCAAAACCAGCATTCAGAAGGATTTGTACTATTTTCTTCCCTTTCTCAAACACTTCTTCCGCTGTGCTGCCCCACACGATGATGTCATCAATGTATTGCAGGTGTTCAGGGGCTTCCCCCTGTTCCAGTGCAGTCTGGATCAGTCCATGGCAAATGGTAGGGCTGTGCTTCCACCCCTGGGGCAGCCGATTCCAGGTGTACTGGACGCCCCTCCAAGTGAAAGCAAACTGTGGCCTGCACTCAGTTGCCAAAGGGATCGAGAAAAATGCATTAGCAATATGTGGAGGACTGGCTCGACGAGAGAGGTCGCATGAAGATTGAGCAGCTCAAGGAGACAGTTAGGAATGTATCGCACACAACTTGTGTGAGCCAAGGCACGTATGCGGCACCTGGCAACCGGTTCAGTTAACACAGATAAGGAACTTGTGGTTATCAGTGTGCGAAAATGTCTTGAGCAAACAGGGTCTGTCTCTAACCAATAGTGAGCGCAATATGTATGAGCTAATTATCTGCTAGCTTATATAAGGAAGCTATGCAGGCAATAAAGTTGAAGTCTACTGATCACTCATATTGAGCGACTGTGTCTTCCTTCCGTCGACCCCTCCCGAAGGATTGTTTACAACAGCAATATCAATTGTGGCATACCACTTGGCTGCCTTTGGCTCCAGTTCATATTGAAGTTCTAGCACGTCTGGCATGGCAGCACTCAGCGGCGGTGTGACTTCATTCCAGCCATGATAGTCCACTGTCTGTCCCAGCTGAAACCAGGACAGTACAGTATGGCTAGAGAAAAATCAACAACTCTACTTTCTCCCATTTTAAAAATAAGATGAAAATCTGAAACAGTCAATACACATCATTATTGCTAACCCTTAGCAGTGGTAAATCCAAAGACTTAATGAATGACTATTTAACTATGATAAAAGGTAGAACTCAGACCTTCTCACTTACTGTTACAGAAAACAATTGCAAAATGAAGACCATACTATTGATAAAAGGTTTTCATTGGATGTAGTCATAAATGGATATATTCATAGCTACACCAGAGCCTACATACCTCACCCCTTAACCAATATAAAATCTAATACACAGAGGAGCCAGAACTGTATGCTGTTACAGAGGCCATAATTTAGAAAATGGAATGATAGTTTTAAGGTTTTACAAGATCTTGGGGAAATCAATCCATCAGCTATATGCTTTAATTCAAGTGGCAAAGATTTTCAGTCAACATCTACAAAAGATTGTCCACCCAGAACTGGCCTTACACTACTACTAAGTGCCTTCTGAGAACTGTCATCTGTGACCAAAATATATCATTTAATTGACTGAGACAAGGTCAGGTAATATATGCATGTTACACTTAGAGTTAATTGACTTCTGTATTTATATTTTTCAGTTATTCCATTTTAAAAAAAACAATGCTGGCCTAAGAAACACCATTGCTTGCAGCCATTTTCTAATATTTGACAGAGGTTGGCATTAGACTGGAGAAATACATTTTTGTCTATGAAATTCCTTTCCAATTTTGGTAATAAAATTCACTTTTTGTCTTTTCTTGCCTTTTCAGGAAAATTTTAGAAAACTGGAAAATTCCTCAGTGCGAAGTTGTCCACTCCAAAAACAACAGTAAGGGGAAAAAAAAACAAGATAACAGAAATTTTTGTGAGTGACAGAATTTTTAAAGATGAAAAAAAAAATGGATGAGGCAATCTCTTCTTTTTTATTTGTGCCTATGTTATGACCTTATAGCTTTATGCCTAACTTTGAGGAAATTCTTGAAGAAGAATTTCTGTATAAGACAGACGGTGCAAAAAACATCTGGGCTAGGTTTAGTTCTCAAAGATTCATGGACCAGACATTAAACCCAAAGGTCCATCACTGTTTAGACTATTCCTGTGATGCACATTGCCATCCTATGCATATACGTGTGAGCAAGAAGAGGAAAAAAGATGGTGATGATGAAGGCAGTTGACCAAGTCTGGTGTAGCAACTCAAACTAATTCTGCAGAACCTGCACAGTATCACATAGTACTAAGAGGTCTCTCTAAAAATAATGAAATCAACCACCTGCCACCACTTTCTTTTTTTCTTCTAGATTATTATAAGTTTAGATAGATAGATTATAAAAACTATTGTTTCTAAAAGAAAAGTAAAATATTTGAGGCCTAATTTGCCAGGCAAACATTGTCTGACATGCTTCATCAAAATTCTGCTAAAAAAAAAAAAAAGAGTTTTATAAATTTCAAACTGTCTATTAATTAAAACAAACAGCTACTATCCACTGTTAAAATAAAGATAGAGAGTGACTGGAGTATCTAAAGCTCCAACTGTATTACCACCCATTCCCTGCAAGTTATCTCTTGGACTGAACTTGCACTAACATGATGACCCTCTGGAGTTAAGAAGGGATACGAGGATTAAGTCTTTTCTGACTACCAATAAATTTACTTCATCTATATTATCTGTAAAACAGGTCCCAAACAGCAACCCTAAATGGAGCCCCATCTTTGACTTTATTTCCACAGAGTATCATACATAGATTGTCTTAATATAAAGGATGACAACTAAGAAATCTGAGTTACTGTAGAGATTTATTTATTTATTTATTTATTTATTGTTAAAGACTCTAGGCTTATTTTCTCTGAATGTGTATTAGTTTTTATCTGATTGTATGGCTAAATAGCTCTCAAAGTATCATTGAAATGTTGCAATGACCTGCACTATCAATTTTGCTGCTTTGTTCCTTTACAAGAGCATAAAATAATGTCATCATTGATTAAAAAAAAAAAAAGGTATAAAAACCTACACACGTGTCACAAAAGGAATTATGCACTTCACTCATAAGAGAGAAGCAACAATATATTTACTGATGAAAATAATGATCTAGCAAAGCTTAATCATGAGTTCATAATGGTACAAAGTTACATGATGGTAAATGTGACATTAACTAGATTTGTGATGGCAAGGTCACTTGATTATTTACTGCATAGAGGACAGGGTCAGACTAAAAGCATCAGGGAGACCCTCACATTGAGTCACAAGATTCAGAATGGAGTCCCTTTTGCCATCCAAACTCTGAGGAGTCTAGATACAACTGGATCCTGTCCCAATCACAGGTTTAATGATTTATGCCTAAAGGATTATGTGCACAGTCAATCCTTTATATCACTTAGCTAAGATTACAAAGTTTCATCGTGCTTAGCAAATTACTTGCAAAGTTTCAACAAGCTAGCTGTTGGTCAGATACTGAGTATCTGTCACTGGTAAGGAATCTCCCAACCTCAAGGAGTAACCTTGAGAGGCCTCCCTGCTCAAGGGGAAGATCCTGGCATGCAGCCCGCTGCAGTACNGGGGGGGGGGGGGGGGGCAGGGAGGTACACCACCACAACATGTCAAGACAACTGAATTAAATGTTATTTAATATATACACTCAGAGGAGGAGGAGAAAAAGTAAGGAGGGAGATAAAATGAGAAGAACCTAGACAGAATAATGAAGGATAGTATTGGATTTCTGTAGGGAATTAAAATGTTCAAATTCACTGATATTCAATGAATGTATCTAGTTACTTTCATATTATCATGGTATCTCATACCTAACGTCCTCTGAAGATTATACGTATGTCATAGCTCACTGCTTATTTACCTCATGTTGAATATGAGTTAAGAAGAATGGGAAACATTTAAAGTGGAAAAATAATATAAAGACTATTGACTTGGATCATAAATCCTTCTTCCATGAGTTTTGTGAGCTGTTGTTATGGCCCAATTCTTACATAAGAGCTTTGAGTAGTTTATAATTTCAAAGCACTCTGACAATTAAAAAGATCCCTAGTGCTCAGCACTTCACTCTTAAGAGATTAGGTCCCTAAATCCAGCTATTTCATTGACCCATGTAACTTATTATCACAAGTGTCTTTTGATGTAAAATAGAAGATTTATGGCCCTCCTGGGACTCATAAGAGCCAGATTGGACAATGGTTAAATAGTGACAGTAATTGACTGGAAACACCAAAAAAATGGTAAGTCCGAAGACTATCTGTATAAGATTGCAACTCCTTGTATTAATTTGCACTGGTTTATAGCCAAGAAAGCAAGACTTCTGAGCACAGAAGAGAACTTGGCATTAGCATAATCAGAAAGCTCAGCTAGAAAGTGAGAGCTATCTACGTTAGTAAATTAATTAGGGCTGTTTTCTGGTATTGAGATCAGCTAGCACTGAATGGCCTGCTTCCACACCCTTTAACCCCTGTATGCTCTAAAGCTAGGTATCTGACTGCAAACTGCCTACAGAAATAGTGTCCAACCTATGCTATTTGTAAACTATCACCAGGAAATATCTGGGAGAATTTTTTGGCCTGGGCCAAAAAAGCACGTTAGAGACCCCTCTAACAATTTAACAGTTTAAGCGATGGAATTTCAGGACTTGAAAATGTTAGCTAACACTGTTCACTTCTGAACATAGATAGGCATAGGGTTCTATGCCCCATCCCTGGAAGTGTTTAAGGCCAGGTTGGGTGGTGCTTTGAGCAATCTGGTCTAGTGGAAGGTGTCCCTGCCAATGCCAAGGGGGTTGGAATTAGATGGTCTTTAATGTCCCTTCCAATACAAACCATTCTATGGTTCTATGATTCTCTTTTCCTTGTTCATACATGTATTTTGACAGTGTTTCAATGAGCAAGGCAAATTCAGGGATCAAGTAACCATATCCATATTTCTCCTTCACCTCAACAACATAGCTTGGAGTTAGGGTTTCCAAGATGCAGGGGTAAGGCATTCAGACTTACTTTAAATATTAGGGCACCCTCTACAGTGGAAAGAACTGTAGGTTAAACTCTTTCAGTTGATGATAGGGATGCTGTAGCTGTCAGACTGAGAACTAGGTGGTGCAACATCTCCCCTAAGCACCAGCCAAGAAGGGGGCCTTACTATGCTATCCCCGAAAGTTAATATAACAGACCTTTGTTTTGCATAACTTTAAGAAAACATATGTAGTTGGAATGGTTCTAAAGAATGGCAGTGGAGAAGCTAAGATCTATAGCAGTTAATTGCAACAGCTGTATTTCAATAACTAAAGCAGAAAATTTTTAGAAGAATTAAAATTCTGGGTAACAACAAAAGATACAAGCAGATTAGAGCTTTTTATAAATGTTCTTTGTATTTATATTTTCATTTGTCATAAAGTAATTCCTTACATGTCTGTTGCTTGTAGACTTCTCCAAAACCTATCATGGAGAACAACACTCAATAAGGCTGTACATTTTCTATGTGCATTTCATACAGGAAAACAGTTTTCTTTAATCATATTTTCTTTCATCCTAAAATAGAAGGTGAGAACAAAAGCTAGGGAAGAGCAATAATTGAAGCCTTGCTTGTCAAAAATAAAAAAAAAAAGAGAGAGAAAGAGAGAGAGAGAGAGAGAGAGAGAGAGAAGTCAAAAACAAGAAAGAAGCAAGAAGGAAATAGGCAAGCCTTTTCTTTGCAGCAACAATGAATAGAGATATTAAAGAAAAAGTGGCCAATATAAATGACAAAATAGATGAATTCTATTTTTGAAAATACACAGAAATATAAATTTTAATGGCAGTACTCTCATCTATGTCATCTATGACTTTCAAATATTGCTCGCATATATCTTGTTTTTCCTACCAACAAGAAAGGAATGGAGTGGAAAAGGAAACTAAACGCAGTATTAAATGCATGGCATTTAATCTTTGAAATTAACCTATGTGCCATACTATAAATAAGGACATGAAAACCTGTCTTAATGTTTGTTTCCACTTAATGTGTTAGCGGCTACAGATTCTCAAATTCAGCGGACTCAGCATGAAGAGAAAAATTATACCCATAAATCAAGACTCTTCATTTTAGAAACATAAACTCCACATCCTCCTGAGCTTACTTTGGCCAGTAGTTAAGCGGAAAACACAAAATCTTCCCTAAAACCTCAGCTTTTGAATATTTGTCACACATATGTTCTCTTGCACTAGATTCCAAAAGATTACAGATGACAAAGGTCTTGCAAAACTTACTTCCTATAGGAAGCAAAATTTATAAATCACAACAGAAAAGCCAAAATAGCTTTCAGTGCACTATAATGCAAAGACCTCTTAAATTAATCTTTTTTTTTTTTTCAGAAAATGAAGTTGTAGCTCTTTCCTGTTTTTCTTATCATTGAGAGTGTTCAATACAGTTATATCAGCAACAAGTTCAAAATTGAAGGATCAAATGGTAAATAATATTTCCTTATTTAAGCTATACATAGTGAAACAACAACAATAGATCAATCTGCAGGGTAATTGAGACATAATTATACTTATATTTTTGACCCATTACATATTATTTAAAAAATAATAATAAAAAATATCTACAAAGCTGTCCAGGGTATTTTGTCATTTTAGCAAAATTTTAACTTCTGGGGGGAGAGATTCAGCAAAATAGGCAATACTAAAACTGATGGTGCCATTAATGATGTATACTTCTATGAATACTTCTAAAAGCCAGAAAAGTTTTTTTTTTTCTCTCTCTCTCTCTCTTTTTTTTTTTTTTTTCCAGAGGGAAGGACATTAAATTATTTTTATTATTCAGTGATATTAATTTTCAAATCAGAGGCAATACCTCTCCTTCATGGTAGCATATTCAATTTTAAAATATCTTTTGTAGTCAGTAATATTTATATTTCTTTTTTAAAATAGCACATATGTTTCAAATTCTTTCCCTAATATGAAATTCTCCATTTGCATTAAGAAAATCCAAATTATGTCAGTTTTGACTAATCTAGTCATCTGTATTTCTTCCATGATCCTAACAGAAATTTTTATGGTATATTAATATCCAAAAATCTCTTCAAAATAAGTGATTTTTCTTCAAAACTAGATGATTTTGATTAAACTAATGGATTTCTCTTAATTCGCCACAAATTCACAGTTTCCAAATTGGGAATGGGCAGTCCTCTGGCAAATTCTCCTTGAAAATGGTTGTTGTAGGAGTTCTTTACCTATGATCAGCTTCAAAGGCCCTAAAAGGAGAAATAGGAGCAGCTTAAAATTTGAAGTACAATAAATATGCCCATGATCATAATAAGTAAAGCCCAAGAAGAATACGTATGCACCAATCTAATAATACAATAGATTTATCTGGTATATTTACATTGTGAGCATAGAAGGTATTTACTTGCTTAAAGACATTTTAAGACAATAGAAATATTCATGAACATATAGTCAGTTCACTTGAAAGGAATTCACACTCCCCAGAAATATTTCCTTCCCCATATTAGATAGATGCATTGTGGCAATTCCTAACATGTCACAATCTGGGATTAAATATTAAGTCTAAGTATTCCATGATACAATGTTAATAGTTATACTAAAATCCACATCAAGCCAACTTAATTAATTCATGTCCTTTTCCAAATTCTTTGTTGGAAAGGAATAATATTAAAAAACTAATATATATCCAACTTTTGATCTTAAGATTGTGACTTTCAGCTGACTATATTAATAATGTGCTGCCTAAACTGATTATACCTGAATACATGGATCTCACCTGAAAAAGATAACGTATTCCAACAGATTTGAGTGGTTTAAGATTTTTTTTTTTTTTTTTTTAAGAGGACTACAAGGTATTTCCACTGTTTCCTTTATTATTAGTTGACCCTTACAGTTTAAAAGAGTTCCATGCTTCATATTTAACTCAACAGACTTTGAAATCTATCTTCATTCTTTCACCTAATGCTCTGCTGGATAGCCTGTTTTGTCTTCAGAGAAAGCAATACTCAATTTATTTCAGTGAAACACACTTTTGCAAATAGACCCTATACCTTCAGAAAAAGGTCTGAAAATGGGGGGAAAAATCAAAGGTGATTAAAATATCTTAGTGTACATTAAGATGTATTTCCAGTTGTTCACATACTAATGGGTAGAGTTTTACAGACCTTTTCAAAAGGAAAATCTGACAAGTAAATTAAGACAAAGTTTGCTCCCACTAAAGAGGACAATAGGCAGTCTCTCCTAATATCAAAAGCAATATAGTACACCTCTATCTTTTTGCTATAGATTTGACAGACATTTAAGCTAGAAATGCTTTTCTTTATTTCAATTACATTATAAAATATAGTATTTAAATATTGACTTTCTCAAGCCCTTTCTTCAAAACATTTAGAGCCACCTCAAGATATTTTACCACTGTCTCAGTAGTCTGACATGTCTTTCTCTTCAGAAGGTGTGTAGTCCAGAAAGTATGTAGTCCAAACTTGCCAAATATCTCAAAATCAGAAATAAAAGCATGGAAAAATCTCACCAAATTATTTTCAAATAGTAAAGCAACATTTTGACTAGTGCTAAGAGCCAGAAAGCTCTCATATATATAATATTCAGCTGCCAGTGACACATTTTTATATATTTTCATAGGCATAGAGACTAAATAACTACTGTGACTATGATTTACTGAATTTCAGAACTCAGTGATCAATTTTCTATTTGCAGCTAATCCAGCTGAAATGATCTCTATTTTCAACTCCATCTAACTCAGCCAGATGCATAGAACAGAGGAAAAGATTTGTTCATTTTCTGCTGCTTGATCCTTAACTCATTGTTGACGTAGGAGCTGCTGATCTCTTTGCAAATGCAGTAGGAAAAGAAGCAAATTTCTCCAGACCCGAGACCCTATTTTAGATTACTAATATAAATTTGTTCCACAGAAGCAATTATATCAATTGAGTACAACACCCCACAGAAGACACTCCATATGTGACAGAAAAAATTGCTAGGTAGAATTGAAGAAGTGCCCACTTAGTGTCTAGATGATAGCACATCTAGCACATTTTGTAGGCTGACATAAGGCCATTCTGGCTGCATCCTAAGCAAACAAATGCAGCTGCAGTTTGCTTTGAGTATAAGTCCACCATGAACCTTAGGAGTCTGAGTAGAATAATATGACATCTGAGCTAGCAGTTATGAACCTACATTAATATATCCCAACTCAGTTCTTTGAAATTACAAGGGTTGCTAAAGAGGGCTTGATTCTGCTCACAAAGATACACACATATATATATACACACACATATATTTTCTCTTCTAATTTCCTGTCATAAACTAAGTGAGCAGAAGAGTAACTTTTCTAAATCTGATATAAAACAAGGAGCAAAAATACAAGCTTTTTACAGCCAAGTATTAAGCAAAATGTGTAAAAAAGCCTCAAAGGTTCTAAACAAATTTAACAGAGGGAAATCCAAGTTTTGGTAATGTAGGAAAAAATTCTCTCTCTTTCTCTCTCTCTCTTTTTTAAAAGCTGAAAAAGTAACAAAAATATGTGTCATGGTTTTGGCTGGGTGAGAGTTATTTTTCTTTGGAGAGACTCACACAATGCTGTGTTTTGGAGCTTTTGATGAGAATAGTGGTGATAACACACCGATGTTCCAGTTGTTGCAGCTCAGTGCTCACACAGAGCCAAGGACTTTTCAGCTTCTCGTGCTGCCCTGCCAGCGAGGAGGCTGGGCGTGCAAAAGAAGTCAGGAGAGGACACAGCCAGGACAGCTGACCCAGGCTGACCAAAGGGATATTCCATACCACATGGTCTCATGCTCAGCAATAAAAGCTGGGATAAAGAAGGATGAAGAGGGGGACGTTCTTGTCTTCCAAAGAAACCGTTACGCGTGATGAGCCCTGCTTTCCTGGAAGTAGCTGAGCACCTGCCTGCTGATGGGAAGCAGTGAATGAATTCCTTGTTTGGCTTTGCTTGTGCGTGTGGCTTTTGCTTTGCCTGGTAAACTGTCCTTATCTCAACGCATGAGTTCTTGCACTTTTACTTTTCTGATTCTCTCCCCAATCCCACCTGGGGAGAGTGAGCGAGTGGCTGTGTGGTGCTGAGCTGCCTGCTGGGGCTTTAACACAACAAAGTGATAAAAATGAAGCAGGAAAAGAACTAAAGGATTTACCAATCTAGATTCACTGAAGTTGCTCTGCAGAAGAACAAGCCTTTTCAAAATGGGTAATACCTTTCAAAACATAATATTATTTTGTTAATATAGCTAGTGAATGGTTGGACCCTCATATGTGGAAAAAAAAAAAAAACATAAATTAATCAGAAAATTCAGTGAATCATCATGTATGATTCAACCAAATTGAAACACAGCAATATATACACAATGATCAGATAAAAATAATAAGACTATTATCAAAAGGAAAATAATGATCAGCCAACAGTATCAGACAACTTCAGACAACTACCATTAATCAAGTAATAAAGCCAATAACAACTGTAGAATGCATTTAAAGGTTGATTTCAGAAATACTGTATATTCCTTAACATAGAATAAAACATGACTTCTAATGGCTAGACTTCAGTGACTTCTTATAGCAAGCTTGTAAATTACTAAATAAGTAAGAGGTGAGAAAGGTTTTAAAATGCCAAAACAGGGAAGAAAAAGATTTTGTGTTTATGTTTAACATTATTTTGAACACTATATGTTTGTAGCTTTGTTTAGGTCTTAGTGTGTATGTGGAGACTGGTCCAGTACAATGAAGCACAGATTTAAGTTTTATCTATATAAATATCAGTTTAAATGTGTATGCATAGCAGAAAGAGGAATTAGGAATTTAAATACTTTCTAATACATTTGTGCAATTCTTTCTTCCCCAGACTTCCTCAGCTGGCCTCCTGCTGAGAGAAGAAAAAGAAATACCATAGATGTCTGCTTTTGTTTCACCTTGTGGAAAGAAGCATCTTTTGACTATTTGTGGCAGATTTTTATCCCAAATACTGTTCATTTGATCCAAAATTCCACTCCTGACATTTTGCACAGAATTTTTGTTTAAAAACGGAGAGCAGTACGTGGCTGAAGTACCACTATTTCAAGGCTGCTTCTCAAATCTTACATAATTTGGTGTTTCTATCCAATGTTGTTTGCAGACTGAGGATTGCTCAGATTATTGCATCTGACTGTCCCATACTGGAAAAGAAGATGTCTACAAAGTAATAGAGAGCTATAAAAATGTGAATAAGATTGTGCTATCTGCATGAGCCAGTGTTTTTATGAAGACTGTCTGCTATACAGACTAAACTCCGGTGTCAGACATGCTGGATGGTGTACTTCACCTGTGAAGGTTGGCTGCTACGGTATGTTTCCTTCTGAAGTGTGAAGGATTGATGAGATATGAAAATCTTATTTTTCCATCAAGTGAAAGCTGTGCCATCACCTTCATGGATGAAACAGTCAATGAAGTCTTTTCTTTCAGGTAAAATGAAAGTGTTTAATTTTCAGTGTATGCTTTCAGAGAGGAAAAAATTATATTGGTAGTGGTAAGGATTATTAAGCTTGCCCTCAGAATCCCATCCTACTATATAAGTGATGCATGTACTCTATTTGCTTTCAGTACATCTCTATTTTGGTACTATACAACATGGAGACTTTGGGTGCATGTTGGGTTATAAGCTTAAAAATAAATTATAACACACTACAATAAAACAAAACTCTTTTGTTTGATATATTAGGACATTATCAACCATGCTGCTGAAGTCTGGACTATTTATTCCGAGTTTTAAGGGGTAATTACCACACTGCTGATCAGGTTCTCATTGCTCAGTCTTTTTCTTATCAGCCTTTTCACTCTACTGTCTATGCTTTCTTCCATTTGTATCATCTCTTCAGCAGAGCAGCCACCTTCTGTTTAAAGTGAATTTAATATTGCTCAAATAACTATCAAGTTTCTGGTTTCATTTTATGCTTTCTAGTCGCTTCTTTTTTTGTTGTTCCTCCAGAGTAATTCTAAGCACATCTTTAAAATGAATCAGTCTTAGAGGCTAAACAGTTTAATTTAATCGTTCATCCATTCACTGAAGTGGATATGATTCCTTGCCAATAAGACATGAATGCATTGATGTTATATTTAGTCCATTAGCTTTAAAAAAAAATCCCCTAATGTACTGTATTTCTTAAAACTGCAAACTTGCTTCTTGATTTTTAAAATACTCATTGCATTATAAATAGGCTTAGGAACACAAGGAGTCATTATGCATAAGGAAGTACATATTCCACCTGGCATTTCTGAGTGTAGACTTCTCTGTTCAGCTCCCCTCATTTATTTAAAGGAAAAGGCAAAAAGAAAACATTTCAAAGTCTCACTTTATGTTAACTCAAGGGTAAAGCTCAGTGCAGTTCTTTGCAATGTTTTCATTCGTGGAAAGGTTTTGCAATGTATGGCAATTGTAGTAGAAACAATGTAGTTTGAATATAGGCAAGATTTGCAAATACTGATCATCTAAATCTTTTGCCAGTGGAACTGAAAGTGTGAGTAAATTCTAATCAAAACTGGCATCTATAACATAACACTTTAAAGACCTGGGCAAGGGGCTCTGTTTGGGCCAATAACTCCCTCCTCTAGACAAACCTGGTTAAGTTTGCTGTGCTGATGGACAGCTAGTACTTAGGGTTCTTCAGAGAGCTTGGTCACAGATGGTATAGTTTTCTCTTCATCGTGCTTCACTGAGCAGCGTAGAAATGTCAATAACTGGCAGTGACTAGGTTAGCAAGCTGTAAGGAAACATACCGTTTTGTATGCAGTATTAGATGCTATTTCTTCTGTTTTCTTCATACTCACTCAAATAAATCAAAAACCCGCTTGTTACACAAAATTTATTTCATCTCAAGTTACATTCTGTAACTGGGCTTCCTTCTACAGAAGCTGCAGCGTATCAGAAAGATACATTAAAAATACATATATGTGTGTATATACGAAGAAAGAGAGAGCAAGAGACAGTAGCAGAGGGTGTCAGAGACACAGAGAGCTAGCACACTAACATGAAGAGAAGGATCTAGTATTTCTCTGCTACTTTTGCTGAGAGAATGGTGAGTTAATGTTTAGCAATGACTGTTGAGTTAATGAGTTCTCCTATTGTCTTCAGATCACTTCTACTCTCATTTTATTACTGTTATACCACAGGAAAACACCAACTCCCCTCTTCAAAACTTACCAACAGTGTGTAGTAACTATTATAAAAAACATTGCTTTTTGGAGCACAGTGAAAAAAGACCTGTCAACCAAAATTAAAAAAAAAAAAAAAGTTAAACCTGTACAAAATTGTACTTTATTTCTGACCATCCCAGAAGTGATTTGAAAAACATAGGCCTTTGCTAATCTCACCAAAAATACAAAAGGGGAAAAGATCAACAGATTTAAAAAAAAAATCTTTTAAAAAAGATTTAAACTTGAAACTTCAAATTAATAACAGAAAACAAATACCCCTTTCCAAGGATCTCTCTTGTAGTTACATCAAAGCATACTAAGTGCTTATTAATGCATAATGATACCCCATGCACTGAGTAAATGCCGTCTCATTTGCTTCTCTGCCTGCTACTTGTTTACAAGTCCATTTATTGACTTAAGTAATATTTTTTCTTCCTACAGCCAGTGAAACCACAAATTGCCCATATGTTTGTACATATGTTTTTTATACTGGCAAGCTGAGCAATGAAATGTATACTGTCTGTGCCCTTCTAAACTACACCTTTTTGAGGGTTCTTTCTTTTTGAAGAATAAATCCTTCCTCAGTGCCACAATGGATATTCCTGTAAAGTGACTTAATAGAGCAATATACAAGATTTTGTTGGTCTCCAGTGGGTACCTCCAGTGCCAAACTGCAGTGAAAGATATTAGTGGTAGTGTTTTGTTTTGTTTTGTTTTTCCATGACGATAACTTATTTTCCTCAAAAAAAAGCATATAACAACAGGAGCTTCCCTTCAAACATAATGTGCTCTATGCAAAAGCGTCTCACCATTCATTTGGCTAAAGTATTGACCCCAAATTTACTGTCTCTGTGCCCTCTAGACCATTCAGAAAGTACAGAGCAAAAAAGACAACCATGCACATAAAAGTGAGAACAGTTCCACAGAAATACAGAAATCTTGGAAATAAAAGACTTCCATATCTTTAGAGAAGAGAAAAGTCTGTTCTTTTCATGAGAAGACTGTTGCTATGTATCATGTAAGCCCTAGGAAAACTCAAAAGCCAAATGTTCTTTTCCTAGAGCTGACAATAGCAAGGAAGGTAAAACAGGCCCAATGCAATGTATTTCTGTGAAACTGGAAGAAACCGGCTTGAAAAGGGAAACAACTGTAGCAAACAATGATCAGGGGTGAACAAGCATCAGGATTTGCTATTACACCAAATAATAACCTGATTGCATCCAGAGGAGGGCAATGAAGCTGGTAAAAGGGCATGTCCTGTGAGGAGAGGCCAAGGACGGTCCAGTCTGGAGAAGAGGAGGCTGAGAGGCGACCTCCCTGCTCTCTGCAACGTCCTGAGGAGGGGAAGCGCAGAGGGAGGTGCCGGTCTCTGCTACCTGGTCACCAACAACAGGACACATGGGAACGGCACAACGTGTGCTGGGGAGGTTCAGGCTGGACAGTAGGAAAATTTCTTTGCCATGAGGGTGGTCATACACTGGAACAGGCTTCCTAGAGAGGTGGTTGCTGCCCCATGCCTGTCAGTGTTCAAGCGGCGTTTGGATAATACCCTTAAAAATATGCTTTAATTTTTGGTTAGCTATGAAGTAGTCAGGCAGTTGGACTCGATGATACTTGTAGGTCCCTTCCAAGTTAACTATTTTAACTCTAACTCTAATTCTAATTCTAATTCTAAAATATATACATTTGTACCTCAGGAAATCTGTCTGTTAAGCAAACTCTTGACACTAAGATCTAAAAATGGTCTTTCTTTTAGCTCCTGCCAATGAAACTATGTCGGATTCATGGCCAATAATTTCCTAGTCTCTGCAATCTCCAGTCTATAATGATGGCAGTATCATTTTGCTCTTGCAGATATTAGAAGCTTTCTTTTAATTAATTAACTAAATTAATTAAATGAAGTTTACATACAATGGTTGAAAAAGTATGTTTTGATTAAGTGGGAAGAATTTTTCTATAGATTTTCAATTAAACAGAAAAAAAGAAAAAAGTCATATATAATGAGGAATTCAAAGCATTTTGTCTTATGAAGGCAACTGTACACTGAGTTCCTTCATAAGCAGTCTTTCACTTTTTTAAAATGATAAACGTATACTTATACATGCATATGCATTCATAAAAAGTAGATAAATGGTCTGAGTTAGACTGTTTTAGGGAAGTTCTAAGTGTTAACTGTAGAACACACAAAAAAAAAAAAGGGAGTGGGGGGAGGCAAATCCACCTGGTTAGGCAGGAGGTACAAATGCAAAGTCATTAATCATGGACTAATCAAATCAAGATGCCCCCACAGTACCAATGCAAATATTTAGCAGTAAAATGAATGATATTTATACTGACCTTTCTGGATAGATTTGAAGTCAGGTATATACTTTAATGTGTTTATATACATATAGCCAATGCATTTTTATTTCAATACATACATGCATGCATGCATGCATACACAGACATATATCTCCAGAACAAAAATTGCAGCTATTTTATCTTTCAGATCATTTAATCTAAGATATGGCTGCTCAGTAAAGGAGATGATTCTTTTCTGTAGCATGTAAATTTGAATGATGCCACATGTAAGTATTTCAGGATTATCTACACCCAAGCTACATTTCAAGAACATACCCAGGTTTGTCATTGTATTTTTTGTTAGGAATCTCTAAGCACTTTTTAAGATAAGTACAAACTGTGCTTTTATAAAAAGGTGTATTTGGGGGGGGGACG
>VXAA01000607.1:110789-138404 GCA_013399115.1 Anseranas semipalmata
GAATCCAAATTTCTAAATCTCTAAAATAGTGTTAATTCACTAATCCTGAGTGTCTTCCCAAAGGCACACACCACCAAAGCAGTCTTGTACCTTGAATCCCAGATCAATACACTCTTTGCAAAACCTTCCCCAAACTGATATAGGAATTAAGATTGTCAGGGAAAACAAAACAAAACAAACAAACAAACAAACAAGCAAATGCAAGGAGGACAAAATCAGAATGGAAAGGGACTAGTGGTTTCTACAGGTAGTGAGTTGAATGTAAACTAGAAAGATTTGTAGGTTCAGATTTTATTAGAAGGAGATAAATTGCATGAAAACCTTTTATTTATTTTTATTTTATTTTATTATTTTTTTTTTTTTCGTGCATAGAAATACGTTTCTCAGAGAATCTCTAGTATTCCAGGTGGTGGTTAATTTAACTTGATGCATAGCAGCTTATTGTAGTTTTACCAACATTTAATGATACAGGCTGTCATTTTCTATGTCATGACATTTAATGTCATCCAAGCAACGAAGAGGAAAACACAAGCTATATTTTGAATCTATCCATACTGATAACAAAAGGTGACAATCTAATTTAACATACTTTGTATATGCATTCAGATTCAGCCTTTAGTCACTTCATGACATGCTATTTTATCCAGATTGTGCCTCTTTTAGTGCACAAAGTAGATGCTACAAAAAAAATGAAACAGGACTGTGCAGGAAATTAGGCTTTTTGTCTCAGCCTCCACAGAAGCTAGATTGTGTGGAGTAAATGAGTTGCAGAAGGGAAAGGACCTTTGCCCAGACAATGCAGATTAATAACACTCAGGTGAATTCAGTTCAGGTCTGCCTCTGTGAGGCCAGGCAACTCATGTAAATGAAGTTTTTCACAGGTGCACACTAACTGTATATCTCTCATGTTCTGAATACTGCTGAGAAATGAGGATCAAATTAACAGACATGCTAAATGCTTAATAGCTACAACTGTTATTTAGCAGGGCTGTACTTCGGGAAGGGAAAGTGACAAGCAGCTAAAAATCAGAAACTGGATATTCAAACTTAGTGAAGGGTTTTGGTTCTAATATTTTTGAGCCTTTGTTCTTCATTAATTTCATCTCCTTATTCATTGTGAAAGCTGCTTTACTAAATGCTTATGAAGCTGTGAAATTCCATAGTGACATCACAGAAGAGAAGCTCGAGAGTTAATTATTGATCCTCTACTTAATATCTGAACAGTATGAAATAAAATAGGACAAGGGCTCTACACTGAATGAAAAAAAAATTGCAAAGGGGCTTGGAATAGCTCCTCTGAGATACATTTCTATGGAAATAATCTGGTAGCTTTAATAAAGTAAAATCTGAAATTAAACTTCTCTGAATAAATTTTTAATACAGGTTCATGTTTCTAATGAAAAGAACCTACAATGAGAACTTCGGTCCTTTTTGTTGATCATCATACCATCATACTGACAGCAGTCAATACCTCTACTCTCAGGCATTTTCCATTGTTATCTCAGGGTTAAGGTGAATCACTGGGGAGCAGAGAAGAGGAATGCTGTAAGTTCCTGTTCTCTGTTCCACTGCTGTCTATTCCACACCTCAAAGGCCCTGTGGAACAAGTAAAAACGACAGTGCATTTATTCTGTGCTCCACAGGGAGGAATGGTACAGACTAAGCTTTCTAAACTTAGGGAACTTCTCAGAATGTCAAACACTGTCTGTAACCTCAGTGAATATTTCCAGTATTTTTGACATCAGCATTCAAACATTACTGAGTTTGCAATTATCTTCTAAAGTATCAGTTTTACAATGCAATAGAGCATAAGCTTTGAGTAACAGTTTTGTTTGTTTGTTTGTTTGGTGTGTGTGTGTGTGTGTATGTGTAAAATACAGCCCAAGCTCTTATTTGCAGTTTTATGCCAGACATCAATGAATCAGCATTTCTAATGATGCATGCTTCTTTTTACTGGCATGTTTAAGTACTAGAAGCAGTTCTCTGTACCTTCAGTGCTTGTTTCTGCATGTCCTTTAAGACTGTATAAAAGAAGGGATATTCTATCCAATGTTCAAGATAAAACTGGGTTGTTGAGGGGTGTAGTGGTAATGTAGTGGCTCACCATATTCTCAAGAGTATGAGCACTGAGCATTCCCACTAGAAAGATTTTGTTAATATCAGATGTAATGCAGTCCCTGAGTCCAAGCAGTGCTGTTGCTGAAACATCCTGATTAATCTTGAATGACTTTAGCTATATAGGGAAATAATTAACATACATCAAGGTAAACTGATATCCTCCCTCCCTCTCCCCACTCCCTACTTCCATTTTCGGTTTTGGTAGAATTTCAGTTCTAAATCAAGGATCCTTGCTCATGTTTTAAGCTAACAGTCCAAAGGCATGTATATGTGAACTAGATGCTTAAGCTCACATTCTAGTTGATAGAGATATAGTTCAAATCAGTTGCTCCAACTGTATTTCATGTTATTTTCAATGCCCTATGCTATCTTGCCATTTTCCAGTTGCTGCCGAGAAGAATATGGATCACTTGTAAGTAGTGTGCCATATTTGACAACTCCATGCCTCCTACAACTGTAGATATAAAAAATGTATGTATAAACTAATATGACTGGAAGGAGGAGCTAAATATTTATTCTACATTTCTAGAAGGTACATGTGTGTGAGAGTGAGAGATTTATATACAGTTGCCTGGTGCATAGGATACATCATATAGAGGGCTGTCTCCTTCATCTCTGCTGAACAACGTCTCTTGAATTTTTTTTCCTTGTTTCTTCTTTGAAAAAACAGATCTGAACCCTTTAGTCTAAGCTATTTGTCATAAAGAGGTTCTGCACTGGTCAGAGTTTTGCAAAAAGCATATCATCAGTAACTGTTTTGTTTTACCTGCTATCTTTATGATTTATATGATCAGGTAAAATTCACAGAATTTGTTTTTAAGACATCTTGCAACCCCAAATGTTTTCTAGGCTGTGTACATAGACAGGTTAGTAAACTCAGCATGAATAGTGAAGCTGCGATTTAAACAGTTCATGCCAAACCTGAATCTTTATGCTACAGAACTGCGTTTTCTGCAGAAAAGATTCCACATACTATAAAGTGAAGCTATTATAAAAATGCTTCAGAGAGTTTTTAGAAATATTATTGGTGCTGTTCTCTGAATATACTCATCTGTAAAACTAAACAGTCTTACAAAAATTACAGCTACAGGACTACAAGAAAGAAAAAACATAAATATAAATTAACTTTTCTGTACCCCATAATGTTCAAATGTCTTCAGCTGATATTTATGAATGTTGTGTACATTAGACCATACTGGTCTGCTTTCTTTTCAAGGATAGCCTTGATGTGTGTGTGATACTGCACAGCTTCTTCTCCCCTCTTTGTCCCCTTCCCAACTGTCTTTGCTAGGGCAATTGTCTGACATGGGTTTATGTGACGAGGGCAGGAATACAAAAAGGAACTGGAGCCAGAAAAGCAGGCATACTTGCCAACTGCTGCAGAGCACCACATCTTTTTATTATTATTATTATTATTATTATTATTATTATTATTATTATTATTTCAGAGACTTGGAAAGAAGTTATAGTGCTGCACAATGGGCACAAATGATGCAGTTGATTGTGTCAGGACAGAAAACCAGGAAATGAGGATTATGGAGTGGTCTTTCACTTCCTTTCACTCTGTTTCCTTGGAAAATCAGTTAGAAAATGTGACTTTATACACATTTATGGAGTGAGCACATGTATATAGTTTTCCAAATTTCAGTATGTCCTTTTTATTGCTTAGGTGGTGGATGTTATTTCTGTATTGTACATGTGTGCATGCATGTGTGTATGTAAGTAACATACATCCGTCTGAGTATATGTGTTTTTTCTTTTAATCAGTTCTATAGTGAAGAGAATCCAGAAAGCTGTAGCTTCAAGTTTCAAACAAATATCAACTATAAATTATAGATTAAAAAAAGTTTAGACAAAATATAATCAAAATACTTGGATAACTGAAATAATATTCTGTTCAGGGCCAAGATCCAGGGGAATTCCTGGTCAAGCAGCTTAGATGCTCCAGACACTTAGGGGTTCTAGAAGAAGACGAGTGCCAAACGTTGTGCTAGTGGGCAAGCTCAGCATCATCTACAGCCATTCGATTTAAAAAAAAAAAAAAAAAAACAAATCTCAGTGTCAAAATTTTTATTTGAGAGACATAATCGGAATCAACGACAGTTCATTTAGTTCATTGAGATGCATGAGGTTAAAGAGTTAGAACACTGGCAGAAAAATATGGATAATTCCAAGGTTACAGCCTTAGCCCCAGAGTACAGAGTATCCTGAGGAAGACTTCTGTCTAATTAAATGTCCATAAGCAGACTTGTAAGTACAAGATTATTTCAGGGATCTTATTTATTTATTTAAGACATACGAAGCATAATAACAGTATAGAAAGCAGAGTAGATATAGTCAAATATGAAAGTGATTCTAAAGAAAAAAATATTTGTTCGCATGTTACATTCGTCTTTGTGTTAAAGTTATGTCCGTAGAAGTATTCTAAGATACCAACCTGAATAACATTTATTTGCAATAATTTGCTAAATCCATGGTTAAAAACTTTACCTGCATGAACTTAATATATTTATTAAAATCTTAATGCACTGTATGAAAAGTTAAAAATATGTAATCAACAAAGAACGTACTCTTTATGGATTTAGTAATTCATATGAAATAAAAACTGTAAGTTCATTTACAGTATCACTGATATTCTCATGCCTACTGTCTTATTCCAGATTCAAACAACAAAATATAGGTGTTTACATATAGAAGCCTGTTTATGAGAAAGATATCTATCTTCTCATTTTGATCAATTAAGATCTAGTCAACCTACCTAAAGAGTGACTCAGACAAGCAAATGCAGCATTTTGATGTAGTTTCCTATACAGACTCCTCTAGTGCAATGTATTATCTGATTTCGCATTGCTGGTCCAGATGGCTAGAGGTCTCTTGTGGTCTCTGTCATGTTTGTCATCTCCGTGAGCAGCTATGTTCTGTTGTATTACAGAGTAGTGCTGGTCGCCTGTATTGAGAAACTGAATCAAGCACTGTGCATCTACTTCAGGATAAATTGAAGTGCTCTCTGTACTCTGCTGGCTGCCTTGATTCAATTTTCAGTGACTGTAACAGGAGTTTTGACAACTTGTTTGTGTTTAGACACCCAATTTACCAGGATTTGGTGCATTCACACAAGCAGAGCCATCCTGTGCAGGTATGACAAAGAACACACAAGATAGCTGGGGCAGCTACTGCAACAGCAGATGATACTATAAAGTATCTTAAATAGCATCAGCTGCCTATACTGAGACCACTGAATCAAGGCTTGGCATCTGCAGCTGATTAAAGACCAAACTGGTAGTGCAGAGGCTACATGGACTTAGTTTCCAAAACACTTTAATCATAGAGATATTGTAATTGAATTGCATGACTTCCCTGTCTCACAGAGGAAACAAGGTGGTCAAGGAAAAATGTTGGGCAAGTGGTCCTGGGGTTGTACTGTGGGTGCTCACTTAATGGGCTGCAGGTTTGGTGTGTGCTGAAGCATTTGTACCACCTGCACTCAGCTGTGACTGACAAAGGGCAGGTCCTTCTCCTGCACTGGGCACCATGCATCCTGTCCACTACCCAGACACTGCCAGCTATGCTTAATGCAGAAGTTCCTCCTGGAACCCAAATTTTGTTACTCTTTAAAGTATTTCTAGTTCATAGAAATATTCTGAATAAGTGCTTAATTATTTTAACTTAAGGAGAGTTTATCTTTTAGAAAATTCTGTGAACCTGTGTGCATATATTGTATTATTCCACTACATACACATAAAGACAAAGAGACTTAATAGAAACATGTCTGCATCTCAGGACTTGTCAGACCTGGAATCAGGACCTTAAGCAAAGATTGCAAGTTCAAGTCTAATTGCAGTTTCAAAGGGAAAATACATCCATCTTAAGTTTTATAAATCAGATTGCTTCTGAAAGTTAGAGAGGTGAAATACAATTTTCCCTTTCAAATATCATGTTTATACATAAAACGGAAAAGCAAACATGACAAAATTCAACAGTAAAAGCTTTTTCTTTTGCTGATGACTTTTTACACCAAATAATTGTTTCAGACAGGTATATGAAAGAAAACAGAGCTGATTTTTTTTACACAGGTTTGTACATCTACAAAGTTTTTCACTCTTTGATATCTTAGACTGACTTCATATAACAGGTGGCTTTATAAGATCTCCTTTCATTTACAATTCATTGTTAGTTCTAGAAAGCAGTGCACTACTGAAGCAGCTTAGTTACAAAAAGAATAATTTAAAATAATTCATGAAAGCAATATTTCTGAAATAATGAAATTTTTAACTGTCAAAGAAGACCTTGCAGGGATCTTTGATGTAGACACTAATATTTATAGCACTATATGTTTGTATAACACATATCATATTGTGTCATGCTCTAGCTGAACTATCAAGATCCTACTGTAATACAAAAATGTAATATGAGAAATAACTGTAATTAAATAAACCTCTGTGACATATAAAGTCTTAGAAGAAAAATGAGACATGAGTGATAATCAGGTCAGACAGAAATAGCATTGGTTAGGAGAATTGATCTATAACAATCACCATCTATTAAGGAGGTCTGTCCTTCATTTGTCAGACTGGTCTTCAGAGCTACAATCCTCTGCATCTTCTCAAATATCTGCCTGGGAGACAGAGGCTAAAAACAAAGCAAAACCAAACCAAACCAAACCAAACCAAACCAATCCAAACCAAACCAAACCACTATGACTTGTATCTGGCATCAAAGAGTATATCTGATTTTTGAAATGAAGCTGTAAATTGTCAGTAGTAAAGGTATGTTCACTACAGAAGATTTTATCAAAAGTTTTACTGAATTCTCCACTCCTTCAGATCTCCAGAGCAAATCATATAGTCTGCACTAGCTACACTAGAAATTACGAATCTTATTCCCAATCTTTTAAGTGAAATTCCACAGTCTGTATGGTGCAGATGCTCAATTTATCAAGTGTTCTTCTGCTTTTCAGATTTTTTGGAACTTAGTTATAATGAATAGTGAGTCTGTGGTCTAGACACATGAAAACCAAAACACACTACACTAAGGGATGTAACTGATGGTATTTATCTGCTTTTAGCTACCTTAGATCAGAACATGTTAGTCAGGCACAACACAATACTTTCTGAGAAGAGAGAATTATTCTGCTTTCACTTTCTATGTTGTTAAAATCCACACCTCTCAAAAAGATAAGAGTGGAGAGATTTGAGAAGCATTAATCCTGTAGGTCGATAGTACAGATGTCCTTATAGCAGATATGCAATATGACTATTGATATTATATTGATTATCTCTTAATAGACTACAGCTAAATATAGAATCATAGAATCATAGAATGGCCTGGGTTGAAAAGGACCTTAAAGATCATCTAGTTTCAAACCCCCTGCTCTGGGCAGGGTTGCCAACTACTAGAGCAGGCTGCCCAGTGCCACCTCCAGCCTGGCCTTGAATGCCTCCAGGGATGGGGCATCCACAACCTCTCTGGGCAACCTGTTCCAGTGCCTCACCACCCTCTGAGTGAAAAACTTCCTCCTAACATCTAACCTAAATCTCCTGTCTTAGTTTAAAACCATTCCCACTTGTCCTATCACTATCAACACATGTAAACAGACATTCCCCCTCCTGTTTATACTCTCCCTTAAAGTACTGGAAGGCCACAATGAGGTCTCCCCGGAGCCTTCTCTTCTCCAAGCTAAACAAGCCCAGTTCCCTCAACCTTTCCTTATAGGAGAGGTGCTCCAGCCCTCTGATCATCTTAGTGGCCTTCCTCTGGACCCGTTCCAAGAGCTCCACATCCTTCTTGTGCTGGGGGCCCCAGGCCTGCACGCAGTATTCCAGGTGGGGTCTCACCAGAGCAGAGTAGAGGGGGACAATCACCTCCCTCTCCCTGCTGGCCACCCCTTTTTTAATGCAGCCCAGGACATAGTTGGCCTTCCGGGCCGCAAGCGCGCACTGCCGGCTCATGTCCAGCTTCTCGTCCAGCAGGACCCCCAAGTCCTTCTCTGCAGGGCTGCTCTCGAGTTCTTCTTCTCCCAGTCTGTATAAGTACCTGGGATTGCCCCAGCCCAAGTGCAACACCTTGCACTTGGCCTTGTTGAACCTCATTAGGTTCTCTTGGGCCCACTTCTCCAGCCTGTCCAGGTCCCTCTGGATGGCATCCCTTCCCTCTATGGTATCAACTGCACCGCTCAGCTTGGTGTCGTCCGCAAACTTGCTGAGGGTGCACTCGATTCCGTCGTCTATGTCATTAATAAAAATGTTGAAGAGCACCGGTCCCAAGACCGACCCCTGAGGGACACCGCTTGTGACCGGCCTCCACCCAGACATAGAACCATTGACGACAACCCTTTGGCTGCGACCAGCCAACCAATTCCTAATCCACCTAACAGTCCATCCTTCAAATCCATACCTCTCCAATTTAGAGAGAAGAATGTGGTGAGGGACCATGTCAAAGGCTTTGCTCAAGTCGAGGTAGATGACGTCCGTCGCCCTTCCTTTGTCCACCGATGCCGTCACTCCATCATAGAAGGCCACCAGATTGGTTAGGCAAGATCTGCCTTTGGTGAAGCTGTACTGGCTGTCTCGGATCACCTCTTTATCTTATGTGCCTTATCATGTCTTCCAGGAGGATCTGCTCTATGATCTTCCCAGGCACAGAGGTGAGGCTAATAATATATTATTTTACCCTTCATGTGGAAGTCTGGCTCAGTTTCTCTTAGTCTTTTCCATTTTCACCCCATTTTCTTTCCCCTTTTATTAACAAGTTTCACTCTTAGGTTAGGGTAATATTAGTGATCACTCTCTCACTTTTTTTTTTTTTTTTTTTCCTTTAAGGAGTGAGTTTAAAGAATGCAATTTAAATTTCATTTTAGTTTTCTCCTTATTCTGGAAAGTACTGCAATCTATCTGCAATCTATCACAATTCTCTTGATCTCACCATGACAATTATGCCTTTATTCAATACTCAGTCCCAATCCAAACACCATTTAAACAAAGTTAGGTAAATCTACCCAGGCTGGTGCTTAGGCTACTGGCATGAATAGCCAAAACATAGCTCAAACAAAAAAATCTTTAGGGCAGCAGAGCAAGGACATGAAGAGGGAGGAATTTAATGGGGTTCTTCAACCTAAGTCTGGGTCTAAGTCCTATACATCTTATTTTCAAAGGGGGAAAAGATAAACTGTTTATGATACTCAGGTGTGTCACAGCCTGAGTTACGGAAGCATCCTTTGGGCAGTCATATGAAGCACAGTGCTCACCTGAAGACTTTCATTGTGATGCACAGGTTTTGCTTGTCTTTTTTGTTTGTTTGTTGGTTGGTTGGTTTCATTTTTTTTCCTACTTCCTCTCATCTACTGCATTAGTTGTCCCTACTCCTTAGTTCTTCAGTGGAAAGGAGTTTCCCCCGATACTGAAACTGTTTTCTGTTTTTAAGTTGACTGTTTTGTGTTACTTCTACCCTAACAACAGAGAAATGATTAACCTATCTGAAGGAAGCAAGTGAAGGAGTCACAGATGAGTTACCTGCTATTTCTTTCCATAAAGATTTGTTCCTTCTGGCATTTTGGGATTTAGTCATAGGAAGAGCAGAAGCTTCTGACACATAAACTTTGGCCCAAACTATCCTGGGCTACTGTTACTGCTTGGAGTTTTCTGTGATAAATTATAGGTAGGGAATGGGCCTATCTTAGCCATTGTATCTTGCAATACATTAGGAATATATTAGGAAGAGAAAGAGATGACTACCAATGTTATTTACCTAGAATAATTTCTTGCTCTACTCCCAAAATTATTTGGAAAAATCACAGTCATATTGTGACAACAATTCAATAAGAGTGAAACCTGAACAGGTGACACTTCCACTAATCATTACCAGTTTCATTATTTACTTATTTATTTATTAGTGAGAAGGTTCATAGTCCAAATTCAAGAGGAAGCTAAGCAGGATTCAGAATATAAAATGTTGTACGAGCAAATATAGTGAAAATGTATTAGGGTTTGCCTTCTCAGTAAACAATTCACTTTGACTGTAATTTATTCATGAAATGACTCAGCAGTCAAGTTTGGTAATTTCTGTTTTGTGTGTGTGTGTGTGAGAGAGAGAGAGATGTTTGTTCCATTTGATTATCCACTCATTCAAGCAACATACCTAAATATGCCCAGGAGATGTTTTCTGTTAAAACCCTTGGATCTTGACAAAGTGGGATGTTTCATCCTCTATTTCTTCTCTGAGGATATAATGAAAATCACTTGGAAATGAAAGAGTATTAAAGATAATAACATTCTATCTGTAATAAAGCAATTCTATATATTCTGGCTTTATTTATTTATTTGTTTACTTATTTATTTTCTCACAGATATGATCTGTTGATGTTTTCTTTCTTTTATGTATTCATCTCTTTTAACGTTTTGCTGTAACACAAGAGAGGTACATCCAAGAAAAGGCAGGGATCTGGGCCATTACTGGATGAATAACAACAGCTGAAACACAGCCTGAAGGACTAACTCTGGCCTCTTGCCTTGCTAGATGGGCACACGTCATGAAAAGAAATCTTAAAGGAGAAATTTAGGAATGGTGGAACCAAAACAGTGAATACAGAGTAGAGTTACTGTAGTCAGGGCTACAGACTCTGGTAGAAGAATAAGGCAGAAGAGTCCTCTAATATGGCCAGTCAGACAGAAGGACTGAGAGGACATCCTCAGGATAATGTTCCAGAAGCTGAAGTTCTGAAGGGAATATTCATATTTAGTAAGTACAGCTTCTTCTATGCCTGCACATAAGAAGAAACTACAACTTCCTATTAAGAAACTGCTTTTCTATGCAAAGAAATAGTGCAATGGGGCAGTTCTAGAGACTACTTATCAGTCTTTAAGGAACTGATTACTAATCTTTTCTGCTCTTATAGGTTCAGTGACACACTTTCCTTTGCATTCCTGGGCACTGTTCAAAAGCAGTAACCTTATTTCCATTTCTGCTCATAAATTTCAGTTACACCAGGGTCATGATCTCTGGCTTGGGAACTGGTATCTTACAGCTTGTCCTAGCTGCTGCTCTGTTTATCTGTGTCCTGTCCAATGGGAAATAACAACAACAACAACAAACAGGAATAATAACAATTATTAGATTACCCCATCATCAGGATGTAATCTCCCTTGAAATTTCACTGTTGTGTTTTCCTTTTGAACTTTCAGTGGCTGGTGGCTCTGAATCAGGTCTTCTTAAAAAAAATTGAAGTCCTATTCACATTTGTTTCATCATTGTCTTTGAAAGGTCTCCATGTGTACAAGCTTTCAGAGGTAAAAAATCCATTGTGATGGCCTTACACAGCAGCTAACATAGATCTGGAGAGTGTAATAAAATATAAGACACATAGTTTTTATCTATGTTTAATGTTCCGTTCCCCAGATAATTTGTCATTTTGGCATGCAAAATGTGTAAACGTAGATTAAAATAATAATAATTACAATATAAATAAATTTACTGTGTGGAAATAGCAAGGGCTCAAATACATGCAAATGTACAGAAATATCATTTATAGACATTTGAGAAAGACATCATGCAATTCATTATTTGACAGGTCAGTATATCCAAAAAAGAAAAGTGTTGTTTCCTTTCAGCTATATTTATTTCAAATAATAGTCAAATAACATTGATAAAACTCTTGCTAGTAGGAACCTGATATCTTATTATATAAATATATGAAACAGCAAGACACCAAAATATTAAATTAAATGTTAAATATTAAAATATTAAATATTAAAATCATTAATAGGATATACTTTTCTATGGAAATGCTTTTTATGCCACTGAAGCATTTCCCTTGGGTAATTCAGTATATGTATACACATATTTTTAATTCTTGATCCCATATTCTATGACTGTAAGAAGTCNTATGTTTTCTCCATTGGAGCAGAATTTCTGCCAAATGAAACTGCAGTCTGGTGATTTTAATTTGGGTCTCCCCATTGCTACTTCAGATTTTGCATATGCCACAGATTAACCTGAAAAATACTAAAAATGAACAGGTCTGTAGTGGATAACTTAAAATTTTGAGAGTACTTGAACAAAAATGTTAATTTCTTTTTTGTTCTTCCAGCCAGAGTTTCTTTAGTACCTCTATGTGCTTGATATTCAAGAAGTTTGCATACCACCATTCTAGTGGTATTCTAGATATATACCGCTATATCTATGTTTCAGACATACATTCTACCTGAGACAGAGGAAAATCATTTATCGGTATGGATTTTCTTCTTTCTCTTTATTTTTTAACCATTCTTTATTCTATGTACAGCAGCACCACTTGCTGTCCAGAACATTAAATAACTTTAGAAAAGTTTTTTGTTGTTGTTTTGTTTTCCCTGCTTTAGCATCCTGTAAGCTTATATTCAAGTGTGGTGAGAGATCCTATCCAAAACAAAGAACAAACAAACAAACAAACAAACAAAAAAAACTGAAACAAACCTCTTAGTAGATTTTTATAGTAATCCACCTGTAATGGTAGCGGATTTAAAAAAACAAAGCAAAACAAAAATAAACAGGCTCTGGATTTCAGTTAAGAGAATATTTTCAAACAGGTTTCATATATGTGAAACTTGAAAATAGTTTTGATGGGTAAAAAGTCATATTGTAGGTTAGCAAGATGCAACAAAACAGGCGTAACCTTGAAGCTCCTTAGCCCTGAATAATGCTTTATTTCCACAAAAGCAACTCAATAGTAGCATTCCTATCTTTGACAAGAAAACCACCCACTTATCCAGAAACCTTGGAATTATATATATACCATTCCAAGTTAACATTTTTTCCATCACTAGGTCAAAGAATCTGTAAATGACTAAACTACTGGTCTAAAGTGTATCTATCAAAAAGGCAATCATTTCTACAGGTATAAATTTTCACATTCCACATTCCACCCCACATTTTAGCCCAGCAACTAATCACAGTCAATGATACTGCTATTCTGTGGCAAAGGATCTTTTTGCTTTGGTATGAAAATAAAAGCTTTGAAATTTAGGTGAATAGACTGTTTTGTTGTTGTTGTTTGGGGTGTTCTGGGGGAAGGAAAGAGGGCTTGATATTGTTGGCTTTTTTTATTTTTTTTAAAATGCATCACTTTTTCTAATAAAAGAATACTTTTTTTTTTTTCTTCAAGCCTGTCCTGTTTATAACTTTATCTTATGAAACAACATTACTAATCACACTAAATCAGTATCCCTCCATTGTATTTACTATTCTACTGCTTCTTTTCATACCTTTATTAGTACCATTAGTAATTTTTGCTATTCCATTACTCTGAGACATTGTTTTAAGTTCACTGTTAGTTGCACTTTTCCAATCAGTCTGCAGGTATGGGTTGTGCACCTTCCTTCCTGTGCATTTTATCAGTAGTGATTTGTTTTTATTACCAAGTCATCGATGAAAATGTTGAAAAGACCATGCCCGATACTAATTTCTGCAGAACACCATATAAAAGAAAATTCGGTAATAACTCACCTGTCTATTAGCCAGCTCATGATCTAGTTGTATGATTCAATCCTTTCATTAGAGTGTCATATGGTATTAAGTCAAATACTTTATGAAATTTCAGCTCTATTTACCAAATCCATAATCTTATCAAGGCTGACAATGAAATCTGATTTGCTTGACAAGATTTATATTCCAGTAAATCATGTTGACTACCAATAATTATATTCTCACCATTTAATTCATTATGATTTAAATCCTATATCAGTTTATCTCCAATATTGTTCAAGATTTATTCCAAGACCTTTTCAGAAAACTCCCAGAGCTCTTGGATGGAATTGGCCTAGAGCTGCTGGTTTAAATTTGTATATAAGTTGTGGATTTACACACCAAGTTTGTTAAAGACACTTCGGTGAAAAAGAATACAAAGTCATTTTTTGAAGGAAAAAAAAAAATAAAAGTGCAGGAATGAGTTGTTCATTGCTCCTTCCAGAGCTTTCTTCTCCCACTAGCCACCAGCTTCTCAGTAGCATAGACTGCAATCAGATTTCAGGACTGCCGTAATTCAAAAACCAGTCAGAGAATTTGAGTCACATGAGGCATTTAATGACACAGTTATTTACTATTGTCCAAAAATGGTTTCTTTTGTACCTTTGGTGTATGGTACCTTTTCTTTGCGAATCAAGATGGGGGAGACACAGGTCACAATCAATATTTCTTAGAATATCTTCCATTTATTAAGCTCTTATTATTAATAGAATCCAGCTTTTATAATGAATCATAATCACTAATATGAGAGTCTCATTTATTCAGCAGAAAAAAAATGCAAAGATATTAATACAATTCGCCTTGATATCCAATCTACATACCCTGTCAGAACCATCTGTAACATTCCCAAAATCTTGCCATAGATCTACTTAGGCTTCCACAGGCAACAGCTGCTCCAATGCAAAGCAATGCCATTCTAGCCTGTTCTGTTATAACCAATAAAACTAAGGAAACTTTTTCTTCCATCAAGATTAGAACATCTCCTCTGAATAGGCCACATGACAAACGACTCATCAGCAGAAAATCGTGCACCCTAAACAGCAGAAGGAAGACAGAATGGTCATATATCATATGTTTTTTGCATATCATATATTTTATGTTTTTCTGTTAGCTGACCAGAAAAACAAGCTATAGCTGTAGATATGTGTATATTCCAAACTTATATTCAAAAAGAAAAGGAAAAATATTAACAAAAGAAAAACCCTTTGAGCAACAACCTTGTCTAAGGTTTATGAAGGCTGGAGTAAGTAAGATGCTGAAGCAAAGGACCATCCCAAAACAACTGTAGAATTTTAAAAAGAGTTTAAAAACTTCTGTCAAAAAAAAAAAAAAAAAAAAAAAAACTAGTTCATTGTTGTCAATCAAGAAGAACTGCAAGACACAATCCTCTAAAATACACAAGTGATCTTGGTCAGACTTCTTGGACACATACATCTTGATGCTAATAAGTATGTGGGTGTGAAAATGTGAATGGACAAAATCTATGTGAGAAGTAGTGGGACTAGGAAAATCAGCTCATTTAAAGATTTTGTAAATAAATATCTGCATGCCCTGCCCTAAGATCTCAGAGCGAATCTAGCTACATTAATTTCCTTATTAATTATATTAAATTAAATCTGCTGTTGATATGAAAAGCTTTGGTTCAAAACCAGGACAAGGTGACCTGAAATTATGATTTCATTGTCTTGCCTGTCACGTGTGAATTCAAGAAGAGTTTGGACAACACTCTCAGAAATATGATTTTTTTGGGGGGTGGTCCTGTGTGGATCTAGGAGTTGGACTAGATGATCTTTTTGGGTCCCTTACAATGCAGGATATTCTATGATTCTATGATTTTATGTATTAGCCATGTGGAAGCTAAGGAGAGTAGACAAGTTGAAAGGATAGGAGCAACTCAGACACACACTTTAAGAAGAGAATGACAGGACTGAGAGGAGCAAGCACTTACTTTCTCCTCTCCCACTAAAGAGAACAGCACCTGGATGGTTGCTTGCTACATTTAGGTTAGTCAGTGAACAAGTACATTAATGTACCATGTCAATCTGCTACATCTTGTAATGTTTTGCTGTGTTTCTATGTGATATATGCTCTTCAGTAAAGAATTTTAGTGTCATTGCCTCTATTTTTGATGGTCATACTGATCCTGTAAAATAACCCTTGTTGTAACACTTTGTACATATATTACTGAGTTTTGCCTTGTGTCTAGAATCCCTTTCTCAATTACTTTGAGAATTACATTGCCCAGCTACTGGGCACACATTGAAATGTCTTTGTTTATGCCTTTCTGTCAGTACATGTACCAACTAAGCATCTCAGACACTATATTAAATGTCTTGTGATTTGAATATTCTCATTGTGCATTATGCTTCACGTGGCTGATGTGAGACTACAAATACCCTGTTGTGATGCATCTAGGCTCAACTCTGTATTTCAGTTGTCCCAGCCCTCCATAACCCAATTGTAAGCAGTTAATCACATGTGCTTCTCAGCCCTTTTTCAGAGTATCTTACACTAACTTTCTAACACAATCGGATCATAGTTGTGGAGGTCTGACTTCCTGCTTTCCCTGTGTGCAAAACTAACACACCACTTTAAAAGTGAGTTTTTACCTTCACAATAACATTTGGCTTAAATGAGGAAGGGAAAAGTACTGCACTTGCAAGTATAGTACTTAGATGTTCATTGTTGCAATCAACTAGAGATTAAACTTCATATCTGTAATATTGAGTATCCAAGAATCATTTCTTATTTCTATGCATTGTGCAATAAATTAATGAATGCTTAGGATATTTCTGCAGTAGCTACATTATCCCCACTGTATTGATGATGAGACTGCAGCAGTAGAGCCAAAAGAATTGGCCACGGCCACAAAGCAAGCACTTAAGAGAATCACACACACACATGCAAAAACAAAAAGAAAAAGCAGCTGTTCCTGACTCACAACAGCTTTTGAGCTCTAGTAAGAGGATAAAACCACTGCATGACAAATTGGCTCCCAGCTGAACTAAAATCTTCACTGAAGCTCATTCTATTTGTATCTTTCCTTATTAAATACTTTGTTATCTTCAGCTTTTCATCTTGTGGGCATTTACCTGTGTAAGACCATTCCTGCTCCTCTTAAACGTGGGAACATGGGCTTATAACTGTCAGAAAGTTAGGAACTGAAACTGCCAAACCTAGGCTTTGCATGAGTTTTATATTCAGAAAATTAATTTTTGCTCTGTGAACTCGTTAGAGCTACATGGGAATGCATGTAAGTTGCCAAGTTACTACCAGATGGGCCAAAGCCCAGGACTGTAATGTAACCATTATAGTGTGTGTGGACTTAGAACCCTTCATAACACTTCAGTGACACAGCACAGATATCAGTGCTTATATGGTCAAATACAGTCAGGCTCAGTGTATATATTCCCATGTATGTAAAAAAATAAAAAAATAAAAAATAAAAATATTATCATTTATGCTTTAGAGGGGAAACATTTTTGAATGCATCCATAAACATCAGGCTCTTAAGTTTTCTGTACTTTTTCTTAGGTAGGTGAACACTGTATTAGCAACATTTTTTTTGATTTCTGCATAATGTATTTACCTACATTTGCAACCTAGCTGCTTTTCAAATTTTAATTTAAATACTACAGGCTGATAGATGTTGTTGATGTTTTTTATTTCTGTGGTTCCTGAGCACAAGTGTTGCAGTGTGCTACTTCAGAATGATTCCTTTTGTACATACTAGTTAATAGAAAATAAACTTCTTGTTCTGTTTTTCTTTTTACCTGAACTGACTGTGTTTACCTCTTGCTGAAATCTCACCCTGTAGGACTTTAGATCAACCCTGCGTTTCAGAGGAGTTGCTCTCAGATGTGCTGGCTAGTACATAGGTATTCCTTTGTGCCTCACTAATTCATATATTACCCTCAATTTTTTATGTTATATACAAATAATCCACTCACATCTTATTTTTAAAATGCTATAGCAACTTCAATCTTTTAATGTAACAAGGATAAAAATACCAGTTCAGGAAAAAAAAAAAAAAATCTATATAGCACAACAACCAATAGTCTGCCCATTGATCCCAAAATAAGACAATAGGATGATTTTCAATCAAGGCTCAAGAATTTATGTTTGTGGGTTTTTTTTGTTTGTTTTTTATTTTATTTTATTTTTTTACATATAAATTGTTTTCAGGAAATATCATAATTAAAAATATCATTTTATCATGTATCATATAATAAGAACATTATAATCATGTAATAAGAATAACAAGACTTGTTATCACTAAGCGCCTCGGTATTATCTCTCAGATATCTAATCAGCCTAAAACTTTGTTGTGCACACTACCTACCCCACCATGAAGATTAGCTCTTGATTGACTTTCCTACAGAAAGTGCAAAGATAAAAAAAAAAAAAAATACTCAGATGAAATACATGTTTTGAATGTCATTTAACAAAATGTTTTATATTGGTGTTAAATTTCTGTATTAATATGTTGTGGCTTTTTTTAGTGATTCAGCTGTTTTTCAATTGTTTCTTTCACAGTGGATTTGGCTAAATCCTTCGCGAAGAACCACAAAAAGAATACTTTGTATTCAGTCAGTGGTGTAGGAGCTCTTTGATTATATGTATCTATTTTGTTGACATAAGGGATACAGATAAACAGGAGTGGCAGCAGCCACGGTTTTCTTAACCCAGCTGTATTTTGAGGTCAGAAGGCCATAGGAGCTGTGGCAACTGATCCTATTAGCTGGACTATATTGATCTTCTGCTGGCTGAAATACAAATCTGTTTATACAGAATGATTGTACAGAATTTATATACAGCTGTAAGTATACAAGTTTATTCCAGCTAGCTGAACTATATCTATACAGTCTTGAATATAATAGTTAAATACAAATGTAGTCACTTCATGTCGAAGTGCACTCTCATGCATAATATGTAAATTATTAAACAACTCTGAGTTGCAAATCTGGAACTCAAAAATCATTTATCTAGCTCAAGCTGAAAGACAGGAACACTGACCAAGTTCTGTCAAAGTACCTATGCACAAATTAAAACTTAGCTTTTGTATTAATGATTTAATCATAGTAACACTTTCTTTTAAAATAATGCTGCTATATTTTAGGTGTTTGAAATTTTCATTTTCAGTTGAAATGTCATATATCAAGCTGAACAATATTCTGTTCAAGGAAAGACTGAACAGCTTATAATGAGGGAGTTACATATCCTGTACTAATCTCTCAAAAGGAGGCACTTAAACATTTTTTAAAGGACACAGAAGTTAATAGATTCTTTAAAAATCAATGAATTTTGAATCATGGCATAAAAATAAAATTTTCATCAACTTAGTCACTACAACTCTTTCCATTGATTAAGAATTCTCCTTGATATTCTTCCATGTAAACTGTGACCAAGTTTAAGTTTTCCATTGTGTCTTTAGTATGTGAAATAAATAATAAATGAGACTGTTAGGCCACAGTTTTTAATGAGAGTCTAAAAGATTCTTCTGTGTTCTGAATAGTGTTATATATCTGCATCAAGCTTACTGTATTGCACAAAGTCTCAGGCACAGAAAATGTTTACCTTTTTAGCTTTATATGGAATAATCTGAGTTAGTCTAATAAAATTGCTCTCATACAAGTCTAGTATCCTACTAATTTTCAAATTATGCTGCAGAGAAATCATATTATGCAGGAAACCCTTTCTATCCTCAGGCTCCTTGCCTTCAAAAAAAGAAGTTAACTTTTGGCAGGGGAATTAATTTATGCTACTGAAAATCTATGCAAATCTAGGTAAATCTGGCTAATTTACAAAGTCTTGAAAAACAGTGTTTCCTATGCTTAATAAAGGTTTGCCTAATCTCATTCATATATTTGAGACAGTTCATTCGTACTTTGTAGGTTTCACCTTTTGCCTAAGTATGGCTTTTTGTGCTCTGGTCTTAAAGACTTGGAATCCAGCACCAAACAAAACAACTAAAAGTAATGTTCCCACCATGTTTTCACAGCAGGCATCATTCTGTCACCAGAATATGAGGAAGAAGACGCTATTACTTTGAATAATAAGATGGCAAGGTCAGAAACCAAAGAGTAAACCAATAAAAAGACAGACATAGAAGTCTCATAGTGTGAAAATATAAAAGAGGTTGCTGAAATGCTGAGGGTTGGAAAAGAGCATATAACTGAATGGAGACAGGTTGATCATGAGTTTCTTGAGGAAAGAGCATAAAGACTGGTAAGAGATTAGGAGAGACTGCGTGAAAATACATGAAAGCAAATGCAATTTGAAAGAGGACAGAATTAGAGATGATGAAGAACAAGGATCAAAGATGGCAGGAGAACTGTCAATAACAGAAGACAGGATCTATCAGAAGACTTGTGGAAATCTAAAGAAATGTTGAGAGGTTAAAGAGGAATATAAAAATTAGTTTAAAACTAGAAGGTAGTGAGAAAAAAATACATTTGGAGGTAAGGTCAGATGGAACACCAGGAGACGGAAAACAAATTTCTATAGGAAGCAGATTGGGAAAATGGGAACGAAATCAAAAGCAGAGACTGGATTAGGAATGGTGTGTCAGTTAGGAAAAACTAGGACAGGTGGGGCAAAAAATCAAGACTAGGATAAAAACAAAAGGACTAGGGTAAAAAGTGTGAGGAACAGAAAGCAAGCCTGACGATATGGCAATAATGATGTTGGAAGCTGTAACAGAGGAGATACTGAAGTCACACCCACACAGATTTGAAGGAACGAAAGGAATCATCTAAGGAGCAAAAAGTATATGGAAATTTCCAACAAGTATATCACGTGATGACATGACATGACATGACTTCATGAGACCAGAACTGAATTAAATTCATTGATAGAGCTTGTCTATGGCATTATATAGGGTTGGTACGGAAATATTTGTTTCTGGAAGGAAGATATTTGCTCCAGTGTAAACATAGGGTTACACTGAACAGGTCTGAAGACTGAAGTGACTATATTGACAAGGTGATTGATACCGCCTGCTTGAACATTGGTGTCTAGTGGCATCTGAAGTGTATAAGGTGTATAAGACATATGAGGTGTATAAGACACCCACAGTGGGCTGGTAGACAGGACATAGGACCTGTGTGAGACCTGCTCCAACTCTGACACAGCAGCTGAAGACCAGTCAGGATACCCTAGAGCATGTTAAACAAAACCTATCATCAATATTTTATTTGTACCATATTTCAGCTTGGACACTCAGTTTCACTAAGGCAAAAAGTTAGTTTGCAAAGTTAATTAGAGTTAATTAATATTTTGAAAACAAAACTGTATACTGCTCTATCATTTGATATAATAACAATTCATTCTGTGAAGTAATTAGTTGTACTAGTTGTGGGCACTATAGGAAAAGGCATTAAGGAAATGGTTAATTTTATACAGTTAACAGGTTTTAATGGTCAACAGTAACTTATACCTGAGAATACACATGGAATGATTAGGAAGAAAAAGGAATGTGAACAGCTGCTCATTAGTGAGCACTATTCTTTCTGGGCCCTGCATAAGACAGATTGTGTGTAAATGTGATTGTGCAATTAAGACAGGGATGCAATAAAGAGAGCTAAATGCAGACTGCACAGACAACTTGCTTTCTGGCATTTTTTATTTCTGAGTTTCTTCTGTTTTATAATTTTATGAAAGGCAATAAGTTCTGATTTTTTCCGTAATTATTTTATATCATTGCATGTACCTAATGCTTCCTTTGACCACTACAATAAGAAAAGTAACAGGAATTCATCTTCAGCCAAGATGGAATGGAGAACAGTACTATGTGAAATTCACCTAATAAAGATGGTTACTTGTGTAACAAAGAAGCACACTCTACTCCTATGCTACCCAAGAACAAAGATGTCACAATAGATTGAGTTTGGGTTAGCCACTTCTTACCACATCAGAAGAAGAATCCTATTTAGTTAGTTTTATTTTCAATTGACAAACCATAGTTCTGGGCCTTAAGAACTATTGCGAATGAACAAATAAATAAACCCAAGAACGTAGAGGTAGAGGATTCAAGAGGGAGCTCTCTGCCAAAAAGAAGAAAGAAACAAGGAACAGTGAACACATACTTTATCTAAATAGACACTGCAAGACCATCAGGCAGAAAGAGATGTGCATTGACTGCTAAAATACACAAACTTAAGAGAAGTGATGTAGCTATATCCTATCTAATGTGACATAACAATGCTGGCTTAACCAAATAAACAATCAAAGGCTCCTTTCTCATCTGAAAATGTGCAGGTGTCTCAAAAATTAAACTATTAAAGACTTTATGATTTTTTTTCTTTTATTTTTTCTTCAGTTGACTTTGATCAGGAGCTGGATGACAACCACTTTTGTAGGTACATGAAGGCTAAGGTGAATAAGTAAAGAATGTGTTCAAAGTTCTCAAGTGGTAATAATGGTAAGTGCACACAGGTTTACAGCATTATCTTTGAGGCTCAGGAGTTCACAAAGACCAAAAAGTCAAGGAAATATGAAGCAGAGTTCATTTACATGAAGAATTTTTCATCCTTTTTATTCAGGGCTTGTTGACTTTGATTGAACTTATATCCAGCTGCACAAGACCCCAGAAAATGTGTCATCAGTTTCCTGCTACTTGTTGGCATCATGATTAAATGTTGGCCACATGGCATCATCATTTTGTAGAAACTAGATTTCAAATGAGTGTAACAGGTAAAGCATTCCTCTCAAGGAAGGACATAGCTCACTTGGTAAGTGGGTACAAGCAAATAGTATGTGTTTTAATACAGGAAAAAAAAAAAATCATACATCTTCCGTCAAAACCACAGTGTGCTTAAAGCCTAGTAATCATCTAGGGAGCAGTGACTCTGAACAGGGTCATGCTGCATGATGGATAACTTCTCATGCACAAGCACGAGACAGCAGTTGTGAAAAGTTGAGGTCACTTGCTGTTGAGTTTGTGATGGTATTTCCAACACAATGGAAAATCTGAGCCCTTGTCTTATTTTAGCACTTTTAGGAAATTGTGATCAACTGGGGAGAATTCAGAAAGACAGGAGAGACTAATTAGAAGGTTGGAGAGCACATCTCCTGGAGAGGAATCTTTGTAATTTTCCCATTTAATAAAGTTCAAAATATTTCTTTTCTCACCTTGTTTGTTGTTAGACTCATCTCTCTAAACATTCATAGGCAAAATTACAGAATTTATAATGTGTTTTTAAGTGCTTTTAAAAATTCATACTATGAGCTATCATACTACATTCTTTATTAAAATAATCAAAATCTTATAATTCAGACAGGTGCCAGGATCACTGCAATAATGATCAGATCACCTGTTGGAAAAAACGTGAACAACAAGCAAGAGTCAATGTCACCTCAAGAAACTGTCTTTCTTGTCTTATTCCACAATTAATGTACTGCTTTAAGGCTATTTTAAATTTTGGGGGTGTTTTCTTTTTGTTTGTTTTCAGAAAAGCTAAGCTCTTTCCATTTAAGCTATTATTTTTTTTTTTTTTTTTTCATTTTAAATGGTCTTTTTCTCTGTGGTAGGTTTACAGGAAACATAAGAAAAAAAATGAAAATTGGAAGGGACATGAGACAGACCTCAACCTTTACAAAATTACAAAAGCCTTAGTAACCAGCAAACACTGTTTCCATTACACATTACTCTTCCTAGCGAAGTATTGTACTTAGTTTTACAGGGCACATTACAGGTGACGAAGGCAAAGATTCTTCTGTTTTCTCCTGTCATTGTCTTCCACCAGACCACAGGTAGGCACTGCCACTTCAAACGAAAATAGGGCTGTTCCAGAAGACCTTCATCCAGGAAAAAAAATATATATATATTTACAGGTCCAAGTGCTTCTCTGAATACTATAACACTTTAGATTGTTTTTGTTGTTAACCCTGTAATTCTTTCATCATGAGGACTATCACAGATAGTCTTCCTCCAGAAGAACATGATTAATGTCTCCCAATCCTGTCTATCTATTCACTTACAGGAATTTTTAATTTGTTTTCTTCAGGATAAGTTTTCTTCCTGCTAAAGATCCAATCTAAAGAGATCACATAGAAGAGGAATCACAGTTATAGGCAAGAAGGGGCAGAAGAAATGACAGTGGGAGCTGAACACAGACTAAAATCAGACTGGTTTAAGTAACCACAAAATCTGTAAGCTGGTTTAAGGGTTAACCTTGGGCTGCCCAGAAACATTACGATAAATTAAATACATCCACTTGCAGTATAGCTATTAATTCAGTTTTATGTTAACAATTATACATTAAGAGATGAGCTCTCCCCTGGAAAAGTATTCTGGCATTGAACTCTGACTGAGGTTCCCTGCTGCAGTTGCAATGAGACCTTCCCATTCTTCCAACTCAGCAGCTGAATCTTGTGGACAGCTAACCCTAAGAGGCCAGCCACCTATTAATATTTCTTAACATTTTGAAAATTAAGAGAATTTCAGTCTTCAGACTTTCTTATTTCTACTATCTTTATAAGGTTACGCTACCCCTGTATTATTTTCAGGCAGTTATATCATTCCAAATAATTCTTAGTATTCATTGACTAGCATTTTCAGTAGAGTTATTTTCAAGACAATTCTCCAGGACACTTTGATTTCTCTGGATTGAGGCCTTGGCATTCTTTTGTTCTCAGCTCATACCTTGGGGTCAACATGTGTTTCTAATTTTAACACACTTTCATAATGAAAATTAAGCCTTTAATGCTATAAATTTAATCAAATTTAATGCACTCCCAAAAGACCATCATTATGAATTTAAATCGTCTGTTATTTTTCTTCTTATGGTGATCAATGCAATAACTCTAAAGTTCAGTCTCTGTTTTTGCAAGACCTGCTATGGAGACAGAATCTGTTCTCTAAAAACCACTGAGAAGGAAGAAGCAAAAATTAACCTTTCTGCCCAATTCCATCTTTGAGTGAATACACTGGAGATGGGTCTGCACAGTTCTGAAAAATTTCCTTGCTTGCACAATTTCAGCTGACTTGAATGGTAAAATTTATCTATTGCTTTCTTCTCTCCAGTAACTCTAATTTGCAGAAGAGTTGACCTTGCCTGTAGTTTGGCTACAGCCTATTGCATTTGTGACACAGCACATGTACAGGATTTGCATAGACTAATTACATTCCCAGATCTCCACCCTCCTAGGTATTCTCTCTCTGAAATTTGTAAAAACAAGCTTTTGCTCTAGTTTTGGATTTCTATAATTTAGTAGCTACTTACAAATGCACCTGATCCAGAAATTTACATAGTGTTTGCATAATGTTTTACCTCCCGTACCTGAGAGAACTAGTATTCCATATGTTCTGGCATCTGTATACTTCAGCCTATTGTTACCTCAAAGGGAGTTTCTGGAAGTAACTGGGAAGTTTTGAAGAACTGTTAGAACTAGGGGATTAAGAAAATCCCAATTATTCCTTTGTCATCTGGTAACTTCCTCAGTATTTTTTTATTCATCTGTTTCATTTGTTCTACTATATCTTATGGCTGAGTTCATAAAAATCATATTTTTTTTCCTGTTGTTGTTGTTGAATTCTTAACATCTTTGAATATTCTCAGAACAGCTGTCAGATTCAATATTAGCTGGGACTATCTAGAGAGAAAAAAGCTTATTCCACCATGACTGCAGATGTGGGTAGCTCAGCAGTCCACTGCAAAGGAAATATTTCTACCTTACCTTGGAGTACTGGGAAGTGAATCTATAATTACAAATCAAAATTAATTTCCATCAGGATTTTCTACCAGTGGACCCACAAATAAATTTGAAAGCATTCCATCATTCTTCTCATCTCTGAGAACTAAGGGGACCTTTTTCTTTAAATTCAATGGTTTACTTGGAGAAACAACCAGGCATGCCTTTGCACATATCCTATTCAAGTCAGAAGCCCAAGATAGAAAGCTTTTGACCAGTCTTTGTTTTCCTTGATACTATCCAGGGAAGGTGTCACAGCATAATACTGCATTTCCTTTTTAAACTGAGTTGATATTACCATACAGGAATCCCACTCCCTTCATACAGTAGTGACTCAGTCAGGGTTTGCATTTCACCTAAGGAACCTCTTTACCATGTTCTTTTCCTTTTCTTTGTTATCATCTTCAAATGTACAAGAAAAAGTTTTATTTTATCTTTTTCATGGTCTTTGAATCAGATACGTCATACTCTACTCTACGTTGGTGCGGCCTCACCTTGAGTACTGTGTGCAGTTTTGGGCACCACAGTACAGGAAGGACATAAAACTGTTGGAGAGTGTCCAAAGGAGGGCAGCAAAGATGGTGAAAGGTCTAGAGGGGAAGATGTATGAGGAGCAGCTGAGGTCACTTGGTTTGTTCAGCCCAGAGAAGAGGAGACTGAGGGGAGGCCTCATGGCGGCCTGCAGCTTCCTCATGAGGGGAGCGGAGGGGCAGGCGCTGATCTCTGCTCTCTGGTGACAGCGACAGGACCCGAGGGAACGGCATGGAGCTGTGACAGGGGAGGGTCAGGCTGGGTGTTAGGAAAAGGTTCTTCACCAAGAGTGTGGTCAGGCACTGGAACAGGCTCCCCAGGGAAGTGGTCACAGCACTGAGCCTGTCGGAATTCAAGAAGCGTTTGGACAATGCTCTCAGACATGGTCTGATTTTTGGGTGGTCCTATAGGGACCCAGGAGTTGGACTTGATGATCTTTGTGGGTCCCTTCCAACCTGGATATTCTATGATTCTATGATTCTATGATTTTCATCTTATTCCTTCATGAGATCTTTGAGCAATATAGGCTCTTCTTCCGTTGCTATTATGTATATATGTATTAATTTTTGTATAAAGTTTTCCCAAACATTTGTTTTACCAGCTGATCTGTCATCTATTTTAAGAAGGCTAAAGTATAATGAGCTTTTAACTTTTTCACTGTGTGATGCTTCTTTAATTTAATAAGGTTACAAATACACTGCAACGAAGCAATAAATTTATAAAGGTGACTCATCAGAAGTGTTCGCATCAGCACCCTGTATTGACAAGAATTGTGTGAGAGCATTTCCAAGCACAGTCAGAAAACAAAGTAGGCATTCAACTGCTAAGAACACATTCAAGTGCAGGTGATGGAAAGCAATTCAATAGTGAGCTGAGTGAGAGACAGCTGAGTAATGCATGCTTCAAGTGCTTCCAGATGTGTGGGTGAAATTGTGTGGCTGTCAAATCCAATATATCTTTTCTTGATTGCCATAACTGGAACCATTGTAAAACATTAGCTTGCAGGCACATCTGTATGTGAGAGCAGTGATTTGAAGTACTGGTTCACTAAAACTTTTGTTCTCTCATCTAGCCTGTGGGAGTACTGCAGAATTTGTGAAGGTGCTGTGTCAATTGGCAATACAATAAAAGCTTCTTGCGATAGTTAATGATCAGTGCACTAGATAGAAGTTTGACTCTTCGCCATATTTCCTTTGGTAGCAAAAACTGCATAGCTGTTTGGGTATTATGTTGTACATTCTGGCTTGAACCAGTCAAAACTGCAAAATCTTTGTTGATCATTTGTAAATGTTCCTCCCAAATTGAGAATATTTATTTTCCACACTGGACAACAAGCATAGAGACTTAACTGTAAATCTGAATAATCATGGCAGTCTTGTGCTGCACCTGATGCTGAAATCATTTAGAGCACTTGTGTGCCTCCCATTCCCTAGTTGTTTAATCTGCTTTTCCTGTAATCAGTTCAACTGAGACAGAGCCATTGGGAATTAATACTTGATAATACCTATTAGCATCCAAAAAGAATGTGCTGGCTGTTGAATGAGAGTCATTTCACCATGTTTTCTTTTACAGGATTGATGTTCTGGCTGCCTTTGCAAGGTGGTAGACCTAAAAATACCCCTTCATTATCAGCTGCACTTTTGCCCTATTACACTTGAGGCTTACTTCTTTTAGGGACCCTGGAAGCTTTTTCGCTTTCTTTAGCTATTCTTCTGTGGCTAAGCCTCATGAATTTTGGCGATTTCATTTATGTTTATTTCATTTGGTAACAAAAAAAAA
>VXAA01000607.1:138432-149962 GCA_013399115.1 Anseranas semipalmata
AAAAAAAGAAGAAGAAGAAATGTTCCGTAATCTCCTGGGTAAACAAGTAAAATAAGCATTCAGTACCCACAGAAGCAGATATATAGTTTTACAAGCACCTTCGGCTAAATGAATGGGGGAAAAAAATTGTTGCCTGTGTGTATGGGTGAAAACTACTCAACAGTGAGATCTCAAAACATATTTAGATCAGGCATCTTTGCTGTAGCAGGCTAGTAGGCATGACTTGGTTCAATTTTCAGTAACCAGCTGTAAGACACCACGAACTGCCTGCTTTTCCTATTAGCTAAAGTGTAAAATTAGTGACTGAAAAACATTCTCAGATTTTTTTGCTGGAAGTTGCCAAACTGGGAAGCGTGACAGAGGCAAGGCTGCCATGGCTCCATCCCCCTGGATCCTGCCAGCAGTGAGGCTGGGCACGGGTTGCCAGCAGGCACACGCACACACAGAGTGCAACACATGTACATACGTACATGGCCATCCACGCAGAGCAACACCAGCAGACACACTCAGCACCCACAGCCTCATCCTGCACATACACACACGCACATGGGTCTCCCCGGTAGCTGGGCTCAACCTCCTGGTGCCATGCAGCTCCTGACACCCGGCCCCAAGCCCTCCACCTCCCCACTGGTGGCTCTGGCCTGTACTCAGCCCTGGCCGCACACACACACACCCACACCCACACCCTGCACGCCCCTGGTCTCTCTGGCCCCAGCCCCTGGCCCCGTGGCAGGGCCATGCTCATCCCTGCCAAGCATGTGCACAGGGGACAGGGAACCCTGGCCCAGGAAAAGTGTCAGAAATTGAGTTTAGTGAGAAGACAGGAGAGAATGGTGGTGCAGGCATGGCTGGGAACATCAGCTGACCCACCCCTGATCATGCCACTGGCCATTTCCACCTCCTTTTCCCTAAGTTTTCCCACTCTTGTTCCTCCCACTCTTGTTTCTCCCCAGACCATCCTGTTCTCTCTCTTTCCTGTCTCTCATCCTTACCATAAGCACCCCATAATTGTCCTGGCCCTGACCCCAGCCCCAGGGTGTACCCCTTCTTTACAGACACCACTGGTTATATGCAGTAGCACCATGACTCTGCATGCTTCCTGGCTGCCCTGATATGTTTTACCCTCGTGCCTCTTCCTTTTGTACTCCTTCTCTCTTTGGTGGTTGGTTACCTGTGGGCATCCAGCATGCAGACTGAACATGTGCTTGGTAACCCAAGTCACTATATTTCTTCTATTTCAGAGTTTTCTTCTATGTGGTTTTGGAGCTGTTGTTGCATCTCAGGAGGAGCAGGCATAAATTTGAAAAGACCCTGAGAAGGAAAATCCAAAGCTGCACTTGTGGAGATGTTAGTGTGATGGATTGATATTGTTCTCTAGGAGACTACTGGTGCTTAGGGAATGTAAGCTTCTGTGGAAAACTGCAAAGCTTACTTTGTTGATAGCATCACTGTGCATAATTATTCACTAGAGCTCTCTTATTATCTGTGTAATGCTTCTGTCTGGTCCAGAATATTTGAGCAACTGTTAGGATTAAAAAGCTAGGAGAATAGTAAACTTCCTTTCACATGTTGATAGTACTTCTGCAGCAAGGGCTCTCAATTTCTGATCCTTAAGGGGAAAAGAGCCATAAATTTTATTATGCCACTGCCTCTTCAATGTGAAAAAGTAAGTCAAGTACTTAATCAAGACACTCAGGAATAGTTCTTCCTTTTCCCTTTTGTTAGGAGAGTTGTTAACAAATAAGTTAAAATATCCAGAATTTCCAGAAGCACCAGGCATATCACTACTCAAGACTCCACATATATTGCCATGGCCAATGGCTCATAGCTAGGCATTACATTTTTTTCCCATGTTTTTACAGTGGGATTTTAAAGCCCCTCATGTAAATCAGTTGGGTGAGAACTCAGTAAACACTGATGAACTGCCAAATGAAGCAGTTAAATCAAACCATCAGTATCAACCATAACATGAAAACTGGGACAAAGTTTTAACAAGTACCACTTGTACAACTATCAGTTCATTTTTCTTCATAGTCTCTGTACTTTAGTTTGAATATCAAAAATCCGGATACCAGTCATAATTGCAACTGGAGGCTTAACAATTTTGTTAAAGAGGAGCGAAGCTGATGAGTAGGACTCATTCTCTGTAATCAGAGAAATTATTCTCTGATGAGGAAAAGTCTTTAAGATTAAAGGAATGAGGAAAAGAAATGATGCTAAGACTACAGATGTGATAGATCTTTGTATATCAGCTAGGAAATGCTAGTGCCATCTGACAAGAGTGCCTAGATTGCTAATAGCACCTTAACAAGCTATATGAGTGGTACGAGCATCATATAAGGATCATGCTATAGCAGAGACAGAGAATAATAAAGTAATTTAGATGTGCTGAGTGTCTCAAAATAGTAGTGTTTGCAGCAAAATACACAGCCTCTCACTGTTGAGTTTTCTGTCTTACAAATATTTGGTGAGTCACTGCAGGGGAGAAGCATCCCAAGGGTTGGTTAAGCATGACCACTACCTCAGTTTCACAATTCTGTATTGGAGACTGTATATCAGATTATTCCCCTGTGGGTGAACTTTTGGCATCTATCAAGTTTTGGAGTGAAATAAGAACATGTTTCAGAGAGACAACCTCAGGCAACATACTGCAATCTGCAGAGTGGCATAACATTTTGTAACTTTCACATATGTCAGGTAAATCATGTTATAACAAACAAATTTTCTCAACTGATTCTTTCGGTGAAAATGTAATCATCTGGGAGGCAAGCCTGAAATACATTGTTCTTTTCATGGTTTTGGTTGGGTGAGGGTTAATTTTCTTTGCAGAGGCTTGTATGATTTTGATGAAAATAGCGGTGATAACACACTGATGTTGTTGCAGAGCAGTGCTCACACATAGCCAAGGACTTTTCTACTTCTCGTGCTGCCCTGCCAGTGAAGAAGCTGGGGGTGCACAAAGAGCTAGGAGCAGACACAGCCAGGACAGGTGGCCCAAACTGGCCAAAGGGATGTCCCACACCATGTGGTGTCATGTTCAGCAATAAAAGCTGGGGTAAAGAAGGAGGAAGGGGGGACATTGGGGATAATGACGCTTATTTTCCCAAGAAACTGTTATGTGTGATGAGCCCTGCTTTCCTGGAGGTGGCTGAACACCTGCCTGCCAATGGGAAGTAGCAAATGAATTTCATGTTTTGCTTTGCTTGTGGGTACAGCTTTTGCTTTACTTATTAAACTGTCTTTATCTCAACCCATGAGTTCTCGCACTTTTAGCTTTCTGATTCTCTCCCCCATCCCACCTGAACAGGGTGAGCAAATGGCTGTGTGGTGTTGAGCCGCCTGCCAGGATTAAACCACAACAGTTCTTTTCCCATAGTCCAGTGAACTGTTTCTGGTTATTATGAGCTCACAAGTATTGGTGATATACTTTGTGATTCAAAGTAATGCAGCCAATTAACAAGAATTACTTTGCAAGGCTTATGCTTTCAAAAGGCTTTGTGTTCTAAAACAGTACTTCAAATATCAGGCAAATATATTTCCTTGTATCTCAATGGTTTAAACCCTTGGTTGTTATAGTTACTGGTATTGGCGTGACAATCAATGAAGTGACAAATGCTTCCACTGCAGGGTTTTCACAAGTAGCAAAGTAATAACTATTGAAGGGTGTAGTTAGAGGAGAACATAAGGAAAGCAGTTCGGTTGTACAATAATTCTGTTCCCTTACAAACATGAAAATCCATCTCAGAAATGATGTGAAAGTAAAAACTCACTTCATCCGCTAGCATGTCGGTTTCTTCTCCCAAACACCAAGTGATAAGATGAGAGGAAATGGGCTTAAGTTGCACCAGGGGAGGTTTAGGTTGGATATTGGGAAAAAAAATTCTTCACTGAAAGGGTTGTGAAGTATTGGAACAGGCTGCCAAGGAAGTGGTTGAGTCACCATCCCTGGAGGTATTCAAAAGACGTGCAGACATGGTGCTTAGGAACATGTTTGTAGGGACATAGTGGTAGACTTGGCAGTGCTATGTTAATGGTTGGACTTGATGATCTTGGAGGTCTTATCCAACCTAAATGATTCTATGATTCAATAAGGAAAAACAAACAAACAACAACAACAAAACCACACCTCAAATCTCAGTGAATAATGTAACAAGGAAAACCGGTCATGAATAGCTGATGTTCAGTCCAAGAAGAAACTGTCTAAACCTTTTAACTCAAAAGCAAACACAGTTGGTCATTTAATGCAACAGTTAAATAACTAATAAAAACTCAAAAATATAAACTGTGTGTATTAAAACCCCCACCCACATTTCTCAATTTTCAAATGCACTTAAAGGTCACCACGGTCAGGAAGAAAAAAATGTCTAGGAAAGAAAATGTTGCATGGAATTTGTCTTAGATCAAAACGCACTTGTGTCTATCTCACTAATTTGTATCTTTTCAGTGAAATTTACCTTTTATTTGATTTTGATTTTGATTTTATTATCAAAGCGATTATACAGACATGTATTTGAATAAAACTGAACAAATTATGAGTTATATTTCTCTATTAAAGGTATTAAAGATTAGTTCTCTGAAGGACAGGTTCGAAGCTCAAAATAGCTACATGTCAGAAATGAGATGAAAGCTGGCAAGATGCAATGTCACCTTGGGAAGCAATCCAAAAAATTATTCTTTATCACCCTTTTATCTCACAGCAGCCAATTTGTATACTCATAAATTATAACAATACATGACGCATATATCTGACTGACAGGCTGGGGAGTAGATCTGCTGAGAAGGGCCTGGGGGTCCTGGTGGACAGCAAGTTGAACATGAGCCAGCAGTGTGCTGTGGCAGAAAAGGTCTGCCACTTATATCCTGGGCTATATGAGAAGGAATGCAGCACTCTAGATACTTCTTACAGTTTTGGGCCCGCAGCACAGGAGAGTCATGGACAAACTGGAGGGAGCTCAGTGAAGAGCCCAAAGAGTGGCACTTTCCCTGTGTGGAAGTTGGTCTGGGTCAACCTGCAGAAAGGACAGCTTTGGGAGCACCCAGCAGCTCCCCTGTGCCTACAAGGAGATGGAGCCGAGTTCCTCACAGCCATACATAAAACTGTGTATATGAGAAATATTAGGTTATTTTGCCTAGTCAAAACAGTCTCTGAACCACATTCAAGGCCTGCAATGTCCTAGGTTACTTATCCTATCCTTCAGTTAAAGGATATTTTTTTCTCTGTAACACTAAGTCTTCTTTCTTTTAGGCTACACAGGTTCCCTACAGTTTTACCTTTTATGTTGCTATTGATGTCAGTCAGAAATACTACTATATAGAATCATAGGATCATAGAATATCCCGAGTTGGAAGGGACCCACAAGGATCATTGAGTCCAGCTCTTGGCTCCACACAGGTCTACCCAAAAATCAGAATTCAGACCATATGTCTGAGAGCATAATCCAAACGCTTCTTAAACTTCGACAGGCTTGGTGCCATGACTACGTCCCTGGGGAGCCTGTTCCAGTGTGCGACCACCCTCTCGGTGAAGAACCTTTTCCATGTGACCCAAGAGAGAGTCAAGGGGTACCTGGATCTTTATTTAGAAGTACCTATGCAGAAAGCAAAATTTGGACAATGAAGGATACTTATTTTTAGTAGTTAAAGATATAATATAATGTACTAGAATTTACAGTCAGATAAAGTTTGACTAGGTTTAGCATTTATAGGTAATTTTCAATTATTCAAGTAATTAACCACTGGAACTAAACACAAAATGTTGTGGTAGTTTTACATTATTAAGTACATGTATGTATTATTAGTATTTATATGTATATTTTGCATTAAGCTGGAGGTCAGACAAAATGATTTAACAGGACCTTTTTGCCCTTGCAAGCTGTGAAGCTATTTGTCTAGAACCAAATTTTGTGCTTTAATTAATTGTAATAACTCCTCATAGCAAGTCCGTATGTCCTTATCCATGTCCCTGGAGAGATACTAACATACATACATCTGTGACCCATTGTCTTTTAAACAGAAAATAAATTGCATTTTTACAATCATTTGCTCCAGTCAGCGAAAAAATCCCTTCCTGTGTACCCTTCTTCAGACTTATTCAGAGGTTTGACAAGACAGTTGCATCATTTGCAGTCAAGGGACAAATTCCTATGAAGTTAATGAAGTGGTTTAGTTTATTCACCTGTGTTATGTAGTATATTTTGGATTTCAGAAATGTGCTGTCAAAGGAGGGACCCTACATCACTCTCACAAGAGGAGACCCAGCCCCTTTCAGGTCCTCTTCCCAGCACATCCTTTGCCTCTTGCTACTTTCTTCCTGCTCCCATTCCGAATATCTTCTGATCCTGAGAAGACATTACACCTCTGGTTTAAACACTTTATGGAATATATTTTAATACAGCATTCTGTAATCCAGTAGAGTATGTTATTCTAAAGTCAGGTTCAACAAAGCCAGCCTAATTTTGTATTTATTTTTTTTTTAAAGTACTAAGGATGGGAGAAATTGACCTAGGAGGTTGATAGTTGGATGATTTGTTGTTAATAAATTTGTTGTGTTTTATGTCTCAATCAGTGATTCTTATTACTCCACTACTAATTGCCCTTCTTCTTTTTCCTTCCCCCACTCACTTAAAAAAAAAAAAAAAAAAAAAAAACTATCTGTAACAAAGAAAATTTTTATTTTCCTAAATTAGACGTTGTGNTAACTCTAAAATAGAAATGAGTTTTCAGTTTTCTTGGAGTTAGATTGCTCTTTCTTTTAATTATATTCAACAAATCTGCTCAGAGAGAAAAGCATGTATTGTAATTAAAAGAAAAATAAACACATTTTGATTGTTAATATAAAGGTGATCTTTCTACTTGCTCCTAAGTAGAGAAAGTTTTCAGACACAGTAGCAGACAATAGCAAGCATATTTTAAACATCAAAGTGCTGCACACGCAGTGGTATTCCATAATCATAAAGATAAAGTGAGAAGTTCTAAGGTATGCAGTACAAACAATAAAAAGAAGTAAATTGCTCTACATCCTAACGCTGATCAACCAAAAATTCTAAAGAAAAAGAATATTTGCAGATGCATAAATGACTGCCTATAAATAAAGATGCAGAACAAACAAATAAACTTCCAACTAAAGAACCAGAAAAGGAGGCAAGTTCTGAAGATAATAGAAATGTGCTAGTACTGTTATCGTTGAAGATCTGATGTTAGGAAAACACATGTTGTTAGTGCCAGCAATAGGAAGATGAGGTTGTTTGGATTCTAGTCCTGCTCTGAGTAAGTACCAGTAACAACAAGAATAAAATATCATGCTTGGTACTGTTAAAAATTAAAGAAGCACAGGAAAAAAAGTGATAAGTCAAGAAAATTTAAACTATCACTATTTGCAGGTGCATCTTGCTCATTTTAGCAAGCCATTTTATATTCTATAATCCATTTATGATCAATGTTAAAAATTGCTAATGGTGTTTTAATTAAATCTGTATGCTAAAAAATATATATATATATATTTTCCTGTGCAGAATGGAAATTTTATTTTTAATGAAAAAGACTGTTGTTGTCTTGTGGAAAGTATTGTTATCCTCTCACTGTTTGCACCACTATCACAGAGTAATTAAATGCTGAGGTATGAAAAATGAGTATGCTGTTTATGCATGGAAAATTCATTTAGCAAGGTGTTCCTGATGCCCTGAAGCATTTATATAAGCACTTGCAAGGTTTCTTTTCCCTTTTTTTTTTTTTTTAATTCATTTTGGTTTTTGAAGTTATCAGGCAAAATAGGGGGTTTTTTTTTTTTTTTTGTTTTTTTTTTTTTAGGTAAACTCCTACAGTTCTTATATACAATTTGCATACAGACACATGACAATTTTTAATCTGGGTCATTGAAACTGATACATCAAATAGAATAGATAATCTAAGGTAAACAACATTAAGACATGATTATTGCCTAGCGGAATACTAAGACAATTACTTTATCCATACACTTGTTTCCAGCTCTAGACAGCAATCTCACAATTGAGCTTAATAAGGTAGTTAGGAACTGTAGATGGAGAGTAAAAGAAAGGGTATGTTAATTATATACACACACAATTCCCTCAAACCTTATTATCAGTACTTTTGTAAAGGATTCAGTCCACTGTTTTAATTTGCAAGCTTTTAATGGTGCATCTCAATTTTCCTTTTGAAAATCTATAAAACATTGTAACAGTCTGTGAAAACAAAAAGGATTCATTACTATGGAATGACATTCTGTGAAATTGCTTTACAGGAGAAAGGTATGAATTCTTTCAACAAGATTACTTTGGACTATTCCATTTGTTTAATAAAGTTATGTAGTTACCTGACTCCAGAGATTCTGCAGCATTTTTTTCTTCATAGTACGCAAAGACAAATTGAGTTTGTGTAAACAATAATTCAAATTTAGGATATTTCATTAAGCACAAGTTCAGGGGAAAACAAACAAAAACAAACAAAAAAAAATTATCTAAATTAATCAGATGTAATTGCTAAGACATTGAGGGATGTAAGAATATAGAAACAAGACTTTCTAGATTATCAGCTGCAACCACCAGCTGACTGCATTCAATATTTCTGTTTAAAAAACTCATGAGAATTTTATGATCCTGTTGTTCAGACATACTTTCAATATCCAAACTAAATGTGTTCCTAACAAACTATTTAGAATCATAGAATGGTTTGGGTTGGAAGTGACCTTAAAGATCATCTAGTCCCAACCCCTCTGCCATGGGCAGGGATGCCACCCACAAAATCAGGTTGCCCAAAGTCCCATCCAACCTGGCCTTGAACACCTCCAGGGATGGGGAATCCACAGCTTCTCTGAGCAACCTGTTCCAGTGCCTCACCACCCCCACAGTGAAGAATTTCCTCCTAACATCTAATCTAAATCTATCCTCTTTTAGTTTAAAACCATTGCCCCTTGTCCTATCACTCCACTCCCTGACAAAGAGTCCCTCTCCAGCATTCTTCTAGGGCCCCTTAAGTACTGGAAGGCCACTATAAGGTCTCCCCAGAGCCTTCTCTTCTCCAGGCTGAACAATCCCAACTCTCTCAGCCTGTCTTCATAGGACAGGTGCTCCAGCACTTTGATCGTTTTTGTTTGTTTGTTTGTTTTTCTGGTAGGTGGTGAAGAAGTCAGGGAAGACCTGCCTGTGAAAAAGAATCTTGGCTGGAGAAATCTCAGTTTGGTTCTTCTCAGATTAAAGGAAATAATAAAAATAAGCATGTAATCAACACTTACAATCCCATAAAGGTCAGTTTTAAGAGACAATTGAAACTAGACTGAAGCTCTCAAGGTCTATATATAAGATTTATTACTTTCTTATCCAAAGTTGACAAATATGAACCTTTCACTGACGTTTAAAATATACCAAATAAGGCTTCAGAGCCAGAACAATGAACAAGCGTTTCAGATGGTCAGTAGGAGGAAGCACAAAGGAAGGGTTAAAAGGACGTGTCGGCAAATTAAGGTTTGGTAAGCAGATCTTACATAGTATTTGTGCGTGTCTGTTTCGATTCCCTGATCATAAACAACAGAGAACATGAGAAATGGTTTATTAGGCAGTTAGGTTGTGCTACAAATGGAAATCTAACAATGACTGCAAACTAAATTAGTATTTGCCTTAATTCACAAAAAAAAAGGTGGAACAATGAGGTGAAATTCTAGAGACATAAATTTAAACACACTAAAGATTATCTTCTGACAGTCAAATAACCAGAAAATTATGGGGGACGGGAAGGGGTTACAGAGACAGCATGTTTATTATATATTTTTAGTGAAGCATTTATTTCCTAAATATAATTATATTGATATTTACTCTATTTTTCATTTGTACTACAATAAAGCTTTACAAAGTCTCTCTGCTTATGTATATTTACCTCTGCTTTAAACAGCAATAACATAACATAAGAGCTATGTTGGCTTATAGCAGATATCTAGGGAAGACTATAAGAGCAGAATAAGTGTTTTGCATTTGTCTATGTTGAATTTCATGAGTTTTATGGCAGCCCATTTCTCCAGCCTCTCTATATTCCTCTGGGTGACAGCCCTTCCCTTGTTCAAATAATGGAATTGGATTTCAAAAGAAAATAGTGTACCTGGCTGAACAGAGTGAGTTCCAAAGCTTACGCAGATAGTCCTAGATAGAAAAGTCATGAATTACTTATCCAATAAAAAAGTATGAGTATAGACACTTAGATTGTAGAAATTGTAATCAACCTTCACTTTCTTCCCTCCTTCCTCCCTCTTATATAGACAAGTCAATATTGTCTTATATAGACATGTCAATATAGACTAATCATAATTAAAAATATATTATTTTTGTAAGATTTACATACTCCTCTCTGTGCTGGTATTGTCACACTTTACCTTAGCTAGAGATCTTCTCCATTATGATTGCATTTTCTCCATATGTAAGATGACTTTGGAAATTTTAAAAGCAAAAACACTGAATAAATTTCTGAGCAGCTTGCATAAATAATTTATTCCCACTATCTTTACTGTTAAAAATAAAATAAACAACAACTAACTTAACCTAACATCTACAGTATCCATGCACAGGCCATTGTATTCAGTTCAATATTTATATGAGTTATTTTTTCTCTTGAGTGATATTTATTAAATTAACCATCTTTTATTTTTTTCTAAATACTACATGTGTTTAAAAATTTACACGTGGTTACGGTTCTCCTTAATAATAAAATTGAAGCTAGCAGGACCCTTTCAACTCCAATAACATTGCTACTATAACCAATTTATTTAGGTATTTTGCCTTTTTTTCCCATTTTCAGTTCACCTCTAAGTCTAAAATTATCTAACAAAATTTGAGTAACTGCATATGCTTGTTGCAAATTTATGGATCTCTTGCCTAAGCTGTTCATGGGTAGGTCAGTAACAGGTGGCTAGCAAACGTGATGCCCATCTACAAGAAGGGCTGGAGGGCAGACCCGGGAAACTATAGGCCTGTCAGTCTGACTTTGGTGCCGGGGCAGCTCATGGAGCAGATTATCTTGAGCATCACCACACAGCACTTGCAGGGCAACCAGGCGATCAGGCCCAGTCAGCCCGGGTTTATGAAAGGCAGGTCCTGCTTGATGAACCTGATCTCCTTCTATGACAAAGTGACACGCTTAGTGGATGAGGGAAAGGCTGTGGATGTGGTCTACCTTGACTTCAGTAAGGCTTCTTACACCGTTTCCCACAGCATTCTCCTGAAGAAACTGGCTGCTCATGGCTGGGACTGGCGTACGCTTCGATGGGTTAGAAACTGGCTGGGTGGCCGGGCCCAAAGAGTTGTGGTGAATGGAGTTAAATCCAGTTGGAGGCCAGTCACGAGTGGTGTCCCCCAGGGCTCAGTATTAGGGCCAGTTCTCTTCAATATCTTTATCAATGATCTGGATGAGGGCATCGAGTGCATCCTCAGCAAGTTTGCAGATGACACCAAGTTGGGTGCATGTGTTGATCTGCTCAAGGATAGGAAGGCTCTGCAGGAAGATCTGGATAGGCTGGACTGATGGGCTGAGG
>VXAA01000607.1:152938-167393 GCA_013399115.1 Anseranas semipalmata
GGGGGATTCATGGGTGCAGGTCTCAATCAAAATGTTTTTTTACAGTGATTCAGTTAAAATCCACTGCATGTCTCTGCCACTTGATTGCTGGCAGGAGGTTACACTGACACCTATTATATTCACATATTTTAACATTTTCTTGAATCATTTAACGGAATTTTTATTATTTTAATCAGAATTAGAGTGCAGGGCTGCTGTCTTATAATTACCCAGTTCACCTACAGAATCACTGGAACACAGCACAGGTGAGGCAGGAAGGCACCTCTGCAGATCATCTTGTCACACCACTTGCTCAGAGCAGGGTCAGCTAGAACATGTTGCTCAAGGCCATGTCCAGACAGCTTTAGAGTATCTCCAAGGTTGGAGGCTCCACAACCTCTCTGGGCAACCTGTTCTAGTGTTTGACTATCTTTAGAATAAAATAAAAAAATAATAATAATAATAATTAAAAAAAAAAAAACTTTTGGAAGTTTCTGATGTCTATTGCAAGTTCTGTGACACTGAATTTCCTAAAACATAAAGCAGAAGCAGAGAGCTTCATGACAAATATGGAAAACACTACTATTGGAGGTCTGATGCTATCAGGTCAGGGAGAAATAGGTGTCTCTTTAACAAACTAAACATTTTTGTCATAATTTTTTTGAGCAATCCAAGACACTTGCCTGGAGATTCATTTGACTTAAAGACACAAATCACAGGGAAGTATATACAGTAGAAAATCAAGGAACAGAAATAATCAAAGACCTCAGAATAGAAATGATCTGAAATAGAAAGATACATCTCAAACATACGTGGTGAGATTCTGAAATACTTTGTGGTTTTATTCCAATGCCTGTTTCACAATGCTGACAATATACAGCTAGAGCAATATGCACTATTTATATCATAATTTAATATTAAAATTTTATTCCTAATGTTTATTTCCTGTCAGGCTCACTCTGGTGTTACCAAAAAATTACAAGAACAGTTTGTAAATTTTGTATGCAAGTATGTACAAGATAATGAAAAAAGGCAAGGTACTTTACTGGTTTTCATACAAGCTTTATCTGGATTTAAGAAGCTTTATTAGTATAATGATAGCACAGAGTTATTGTTTTCCCATGGAGTTTGAAATAATAATAAGAAAAGAGTTGTTTAGCATTCAGAGAATTGATTTAAACTACATCAGCTAATTTCCAAAAATGCTGTTAAACTATTTTAATTATCTTCTCTCTTCCTTTTTTTTTTTTTTTTAAGAGCTTCTTTTTTCTTCTTCTTCTTCTTTTCTTCCCCCCTTTATTTATTTATTTTTTTTTCTCCCTGACATTCCTAGTCACAACCCAAATATAAAACACTGTATCCATTTTTATTCAGGGTCAGTCTCTGGTTTTGTCATACTTCATAAGCAGATTAAGATAAGAGTAGACTTATCATCAGCTATGTAGTTTGATATATGTGGAGAAAGCTGTAAAGACCTGTGCAACTCGACTGCATTCAATCAGATACCCCTACCAGCACACCCTTAACTCAAGTAAATGCTAACGCATTTGTACATGTTTGACTAAATTAAAACTGACTAAGGAACTCAAAAACTGGTACAGACTAGACATGACTATTGGCTGATTTTTAAACTGTACTAGCAAAATTAGATAGTCCTTTCCATCTTTTCACCCTAGCACAATGCACAAATAAATTCTACAAAAGGAATACCAAATTCCTTGTGTCCTTAAGCAGAGTGCTGTTGCTCTTTTTCTTCCTTCATGGATATAAAGAAAAATGTACTAAAATTGGCATGCTGGATGATAATCTAGCATCTTAAATAAATCAGGTTGACTCTTTACTTGTTTGGATAAAATTGGTATAATCTAATATCCCATCCATCCTCCTTCAAGTCACTCTAGATCTTCTATCTAACTGTACAGGATAGAATTTTCCAAAGCTTGCAAGGAAGGTTAAGATTTGGAGCAAGATGGATTAGATATGGTATGTAAAAACAGTAGACACTCCTAACTGTAATGTTTATGAAGTAGCATTCGACAGCTATTTGAGGTGAATAATGGAACAGTGATTAACATTTATTGCTAAGTCATGTGGTAATTATTTAAAACACTGTAGTTCATTTCAGTGAAGTTTTGTCAGTTTAAAAATGGGATCTGATTCCTTGTGTTTATGGTTAATACAGGTGAATTTATTTATCTTTCCTGTTAAAAGGAACTAAGTAAGTTTACTCCTTGTATTTTAATTGGAGCCGGGTGCTCATGATGAAGTTCAGAAACACCCTATGTTTCATGAGGGGAAGAAAGAGAAAAGCAATATGCTGAAGGGAAATTCAGAGAGGAGCAAAAATGTAGTAGCACAAGTTTTACTGCAAATTGCAGGAAAAGCTCTCGAACAGTCATAAAAACGACTTTGAAAACAATCAACTTTTGGCAAATATGGGCAAATATGGAAGTCAACTAGGATCCAGTTCACTCTACTTTGGAGATTTACTTAGATTTTCCTAATTTTTAAAAGCTATTCCCAAAGCAATTTGACAATTTCAGTATTCAAAACAAGTAATTAGGAATAACACAGCACTGTCCAAATTCCAGCTCTTCCATCCTTCTCTCAGTAGGGACTATGAGTAAACATAAAGCAGTATGATTAAGAATGTATTTTTTTTATGGTTCAGTGGGGGCTGAATTGATTAAGCTCCTTTATCATGTTTTTAATTCCTATGTATATTTTAAAAGTACTTTTGCCAAGGAATACCAGCTTTAAAACAAAAGAGAAGCAAGCTCTTCTTCAAAGTGCAGCAAATACTTACTTACATGTTTGTGTTCCTTTTTGATAAATACTGTTTAAACCAAGAGAAACTGCAGGCTGCAAAAATCTTTCTGTGTGGCACATAAGAGAGAGACTGCAAAGTCAGTTTTCAAGTCCTTATCTGCAAAGGAAAAGAGATGATTGCCTTAACCTTTGTTATCAGTATGAGACCTACTTTAATGCTTATAAGGCTCAAAAGGACTTATGAAGTGGTAAAAGGCTGAGCTAGGTGGGCTACATCTTATTGACAAGCAGCTGGCTCTTCAATAGAGGAACCTGTGCTGGCGTAGCACGTGTCCAAGGGCAGTGAATCGCTGCCTATCACAGGTGCAGTCTCAAAAATCATTTTCTTTCCTATGGCAGTTTACATTCAAAAGACATGGCTAACATCAGAATGCAAAATTCGTAAATGAATGAAGTCAGCAGCAGGTCAAAACTTGTCATTGGTCTCTTCTTTTCCATCCAAATATTACCATACTGAAAAGATTCCCCTTTCCTGACTCCAGAACACTGTGATCGCTGTTAACCCACCTAAAGACATTCTTCAATAATTAATCAGACTTTGCAGAACAGAGTGGACTATTTTGATTTTGCTTGAGGTATTTTATTTTATTTTTTATTCTCCACAATATAGTACTATAGTACAATAAAACTTTAAACAGAACGCTCACCAACTTTTTTGTTCATAATGATTTCAATACTTCCTTTCTGTCCTAAAGTCCCAGAAAAATGAGGTTACACTTAGAATTTCTTCCTATATTCTGAAAAACTTACGTCTTTATATACACCAGCAAACTGCCTTGTAACTGTGCAGATCTTTACTTTTATGTCATCATAACTATAGCTGTATTTGGGGAACTTTTGCAGAATTTCTGCAATATATTTAGGCTCCGAACTTGCAATATTGCACGTATAGAAATATTAACAGGATTAGAGACCTATATAATATCTGAATAGTTTTGCATTAACTCTCCATTCTCAAACAATAATTTCAAAGTTTTTCATAAGTACGTCATTTCAAAGACTAGGAATGCAGAAACAAGATGAACATTGTGTATTTTATAAAAGTCATCTTTCATAACATGTAGTTTCTTATTTATTCTTTACTATTTTTTCCCTCTGAAAGACTTCCTTTCCTTTTAGCCTAAGAATTGTATGAAACTGCTATGAGATTAGCAAATATAATGCCCCAGGCATCATATTTTAAGAACACAGTTCATAATATTTTGGGAAGAAGATACAAGACCTGTAGCTGTGGATGCCTGATTTAAAGAGGGAGTCAGCAGTACCATATGCTCAAAAATGCTAGCTAAAATATTTGCCCTTTTACAAAGCTTTCTAAAGCTTGAAAAATATGGATTAACAATTAAAAGTTTTCATGAAATGCAGAGATAAAAGCCAGACTACAGAACTATGAAAAAAGGGGAGTTGGAAAATTAAAATCAGAAATTAAAAACTGGAATGAGAAAAGGAGAAAATCTTCTCACACTTGTGAATCTTTTTTTCTCTTCCACTATATCTCTTCCAACCAAGTTCACATACAATGTACACAACACTCTTACAGACCTTATCTGCATATCTTATTATAGGTAGAAAATTTAAAGGTATGGGCAACAACTTTCTCTTATTTTCATTTCCTTCCTCTGATGTGCCAGAGTGGGCAAATGTGACAACCAGTATCTTCACATACTTAAAAGGTCTTCTGAGTGAATTCACCACTCCTAGAAAAAGCTGATCTGTGGAGAGGAATCACCCACTTGCAACCCTTCAGAAGGTTATGAAAGGTAGGTACTACTTGTCCAGCTCTGTTAAAACAGGAAGTGAATGTAAGCAGTATATTTCTATCACTTGGGAAATATCTGGGAAGTGGATACAAAACATCGCAATACATCAGCTGCCATCAATGAAAATACAAATTTGTCTGTTCCCACAAAAATGCTTCACATGCATTTCATCCTCCTAGTTTCCTACTTAGCCTTTCTCGTTTCCTGTTTATATCCCATGTCATTTCAAGATATTCAAAAAAACAAACAAACAAAAAAAGATATTCTCAAGGATCTATATTATCATGCACTGGGAGAAGGACATCAAAGATATTTCCTTGATATACACACAAGTGTCTTTTGACAGCATTGCCTAGATATGAGGTGGGCACATACAAAAACCTCCAATTTGATTTACTCATACCCAAGACCAGAGGTGGACTATGGCAGATATTGACAAGTCATTTTAGATGAAGCATTGAGAATTGAGAAATGCTTAGGAAAAGAAACTTCCTAATTTTAATGAATAAATAAAGAAGCCAAACTCTGCTTGTGGCCTAAACCACAAACTAAACTATTGCTATTGTGGCAATATATTTGGCACCTCTCTTTTTGCCCTTTCTGGCTCAAAATTCCAGTGGTATATTTCATCCATATTCTGGATCTGACTTTGTTGGAATGTTGCATTTATACTGTGTCTTTTTGTTCTTTTTTGTTGCTGTTGTTGTTTTGTGTGTGCGTTCTACATCTTCATTTGTATTTATTTCATTTTGCTTACTGTTCCCAGAGGGAAAACAAGAAGTGGAAACTTCTGTGTGGATACAAACTCCTTTTTCTTGTAATGAAAAATTAGCTAATAGGTATTTTAATAAAGGCATTCTAAATCTGCAAACTAGCAGCATTCAGATTTTCAACTCCCTCTTCATACATTTTTCCCTAAGGCACCTATATCTGCTTCTCTCTGTACCCCAAAATAGATGCTTATTCTGCTTCCCTACAGACATATGCATCACCAATTCTCTTGGCTCCCTTTTTAACAAGTTTGGGGTACTTCAAAAAGATAAGGAATCTATTTTTGTATTAAGTACAGTGAGAAATATTAAATTAAAAAATATATATTTATAGGAGTATGAATCATTTATCACAGTCAATATGAAGCTTTTTTCTTCACTATTAACTGTAATTGTCTTAAAAATATATTTTGTTTTTCTGAATACCAGCTTATAAAACATCATTATTTCTTCTTAACATATGGGAACATTTACACTTGAACATGCTTTGATCCAATTGCATTCAGAATATCTGACACTGTTACTATTTTATAAACTTTATGACTGTGGGACAGATTAGGCACGTTTTGATGTATTCAGTATTCCTTCTAGGCTCTCATCGATAGCTATCTGTAACTAATCAAAAATCTTTTGAAGTAAAAATTTCACATTGACTTCCATGTCTTAACTGAATTTCTGTTCATGTACAAAATATCGAAGCCTTAATATGCTTGCAAATATTTGATCACTAATTCATGAATCAGCTTGTACAGATTCTCATTTTTCCTAGCATCACTTTGTATTTATGAAGAAATTATGTACTGATCTTCACAGAAGGAGGAGAGCTAACATCTTCCTTCATTTTTTAAACCAGTGAGGCCATGTAGAAGGTCCACATTATTGGTCTCTTTCAAACCACTTGGACTATCATCATTCCCAAGGAATTCATAGGAAAATAACTATACTTAAAACATGTATAAAAACACATAGTTATAGACCTGGTTTTATTCATTGTTTTCACCTTGAAGAAACTCTCTTTCCAGGTATTTTCATATAAATACAGACACAGATATAAACAGATATGGATACATATGCATGTGCAAAAAGGGAGAGAGAGAAATAAATATGAAGTTCAAAGGAAATTCTAAGTAATATAGATCTTATATTTCAAATAGGAAAATACAAAGTATGTTGAGACCATCACTATAGATAGTGTTCCGTAGAACAGGCATTGCTATCCACCCACTATTCCTGTTACGTCAAGTAAATTTTATTGTACATATTTTATCCTATCTTTTTCTTCAAATGTTTCAGGTTCCAATACACACCCAAGAAATAAAACTCATCATGGATGAAATAACATGCCAGCTAAGTTTGCCCCTGTACTTCAGAGTTGTGGAGAGCTCCATCCAGTCTGGATTTCTTTGAGATACGTTGTCCTTACACATTATCTATATGATGCTTTGGCATTTTCATTTCTGATTTTTTTTTTTTTTTACGGAAGTTTGTGTCTATTCAGTGATTGTTTTCCTTTTTCTTCTACATCAATCTTCCCTTTTAATTTTCATCTGCACCACAAATAGATACTTTTTTATGACCATGAGGAAAGGTCACCTCTTGACCCACAACCACACTCAGAAGAATTTGAATTATCTTTAGCCATGTTGCTAAATTGCTAAGTATATCAATGTTTAGACACCACCAAGGGATCTCTCTTTTTTTTTTTTCAGAGTTCAGTACAAATAAAAACACGATTTGTGACATAATCCCTGTGAATCCATGACAAAATTGCTACTTTACATGCACTTTTCTCAGCTGAAAATTTCTTAAGAAATTTGAAGGTTTTCTAAAGACCGCTAGTGTCATACTGTATAACACATGGAAATGACAGTATACTTTGCATGTTCTTTTCTCTCTCTTTGCATGTGAGATGAAGGTGTTTGTGGTTATATGAAGGTACAGGTCTGTACTGCGTCTGGCCGGGATAGAGTTAACTTTCCCTGCAGCAGCCCTTGTAGCTAGAACAGCGCTGGTATCACACCAGTGTTTTGGCTACTGCCGAGCAGTGCTGGCACAGCACCAAGGCTCTCTCCAGACCCCCCCAAAGCCAGTAGGGAGGGGTGGGCAAGAAGTGGGGAGGGGACATGGCCAGGGCAGCTGACCTAAACCGACCAAAGGGATATTCCATACCATATGATGTCACACTCAGCAATAAAAGCTGGGAAAGGGAAGGAGAAGGGGGGGACTCTCGTTGCGAAGACGTCTGTCCTTCCGATCAACCACTGCGGGTATTGAGGCTCTGCATCCCAGGACGTGGCCGGGCATCGCTCGTTGGTGGGAGAATAACTTGTTTTCTCTTTTCCTCTGTGTTTGCGCACAGGCTTTGCTTGTACATATATATATATATATATATATGTTGTTTTTTTTCTTCCTCTTCTCTAATTAAACTATCCTTATCTCAACCTGTGAGTTTTTTTTTCTCCCCCTCTTCCTTTGAGGAGGGGGAGTGAGAGAGCGGTTGTGGTGGAGTTCAGCTGCCCAGCAGGGTAAAACCACCACAGTCCTATGCTCAGAGAATGATAGGAGATTAGAGGAGGAAGAAGCATTGATTGCAGTCTCTTCATGGCTATATGGCTTTGCCACTGTTTTTGCCACTGGCTACAGTGTGCCTGGGAGCATCACCCACGCAGGTAATACCTAACTGTCTCTGTTCATCTCAAATGGCCCAGATTAATCTGGAGTGATCTGGATAACAAAGGTAACATTTCCTTTTTCTGTAACAATTTTGGCAGGGGCCAGAGGACGATGAAAACTGATTGACTTGAGGCTACGTGACAAAGGAATCCATGTGGTTTGTTCTGAAAAACTAATAAAGAAAAGAATGAAAAGTGAAAACAGTAGCCCCTCCTGTAAGGACATCAAACATTTGTAGAAGCTAGAGCCCAAGGAGAAGCCATTATGTATAGTGGCTGAGCTGTCAGGTGCAGACCTGACACATCAACAGTTTGAAGCGAGTGTCCTATTCACTTGGATCCACCTTGTTCTAGTCTGAGCTGGTGGGGCTGGGCTCTGGTTTGGGTGTACCATTGTGGTTTTTAGGACAGGAATCACTATCCACCCAATTACCTGTCATCACAGGTAGATAAATTTTAGATCACGTCACTGCATGGGGTTGTTGTAACAACCACCCCATCCAATTGCTTGTGACACCAACCATCCCCATGGCCACACTGAGCTGTGTTTCCAGGAGAACCTAGGAATATGAGGACTTTGGGCCCTTCATTACAAGAAGGATATTGAGTTGCTGGAACATGTTCAGAGAAGAGCAATGAAGCTGGTAAAGGGACTAGAAAACAGGACACATGAGGAGCAGCTGAGGGAACTGAGGTAGTTTCGTCTGGAGAGAAGGAGGCTGAGGGGAGACCTCATTACTCTCTGTAACTACCTGAAAGGAGGTTGCAGTGTGGAGGGTGTCTGTCTCTTTTCTCAGGTGACAAGTGATAAGATGTGAGGAAATGGCCTCAAGTTGCACCAGGGAAGGTTTAGCTTGAATATCAGGAAGAATTTCTCCATAGAAATGGTGGTTAGGCATTGGAATGGGCTGCCCAGGGAAGTGTTGGAGTCATCATTCCTGGAGGCATTTAAGAAGCATGTGTATGTGATACTTAGGGATGTGGTTTAGTCATGGACTTGGTAGTTAGGTGTAGATGGTTGGACTTGATGATCTTAAAAGTCTTTTCCAACCTAAATGATTCCAGGATTCCAGGATTTGTAGAGTGTTAACAGCAAGGATACAATGGTCCCAACAAAACAGTGTAAGTTTACTTATGACAATACCTGCAGGAGAGGATTTTGTATGTTCCAGTCTATTGGTATGTGTATTACAACAAGCAAATTAGCTACACAGCTGCTCGCAGGTCCTTTGAGTGGAACTCAGGGGTAGATTTATGACTCTTGGGACAGTATGAAACTAACAAACAACCCAACTTTATTGGTTATTTAATGACTTTGGTGTTTTTTCTTCCCCTTTTTCTGCTGCTTGTGTCTGTCAACATACTAATATCTATGCTGTGTTGCTAAAAAAGAAAAAAAAAAAAAGCTAATTTCAGTCATTTCTCTCTGTTTTACTTTGCATTGTTTTTTGTTTGTTTGTTTGTTTGTTTTGGAAATTGTCCCTGCTCACAGAAACACAATCATAACTAAGGGTAGAATTCATCTTTTAGGCAACGAGTCATCTCTCTCCTTCAATGCCATAGCCCAAGATTATATTTCAGAAAGTTTCAGTTTTATATGGCTGTGCACTCAGGCATTCATGAGACAGAAACCTGTTTGTGTTTCTGTGAGAACTTCAACTGATGTACACTGCATTTGGAGGCTTTGCTGATGTTGACTCGATTAACATGCAAATAGCTCTTGATGTCTCTGCACAAATTAGCATTCCTATCACCTTTATCTCTCAAGATAACTGTTTCTCCTGGCTAAGCATCAAAGCTGGATGTCAGTATTTCCCAAGATCTCAAATTTAAAAAGACAGGGTCCATATTTACCAATAATTTCTCCATTTCTAAAATGAATCCCAAGCAGATGAGGCTCCATCTGGTCTGGTTATTAACTACTTTTTCCCTGCTTTATAATTACATTGAGATTCCATATTGGCCCACTGAAAATATTACATTTCTCCACTGATAAACCTCCATAAAGGAATGGGTGATGTTATTAATACTCCCAGTTTCCTGTCCTTTTCTTTCTGCCCCTTTCTTTCCTGCTGGCAGCATTTGATTTTGAGGAAAATAAATATTGGTGCATCCAAATTTCCTTGAAGAGACACATTTGAAATTTCATTTCACCTTTTTTTTTCCTTTCTTTTTCTTTCTGCTCTTTCTGAACAACAGCTACCAGAACCTGCATTTTCCTCCTATTGGGTACCAACCTCCCCTCTGATGCTGTGGGTCTTCATACGGTCTGCATCTTCATTTCTCTCCCAAAGCTGCAGATTCTCTCTGACAGAAATAAAGACAGGTGGCCCTTAGAATAAAAACCTGAGGAATGGTGCCTTTAAAGACTGGCCATTGCAGCCACCATTGCTGTTTTTATCACAAGGAATAGAATGCATCAATCTGTATTTGTTAACATTGTAGGAGACAAACGTGAAGTAATAGCTACAGTCATGGGTGTGTTTTGTTGTTGTTGTTGTTGTTGTTGTTTTCTTGTTATTTCAGTGTACTGGTAAGATTTGCAGCATATTTTTATATTTTGTGACTTGCTAGCCCCTTTTTAATAACTAAATTACATACCTAATTTCTCCATTTTTTTCTACTGTTTCCATATATATTTTCTCCTGAAAAAAATATTTAAACACCCTTTAAACTGAATATTTCTGATCCATAACTTCTCAATAGGGTCATATTTCATTTGGAGACATTCATCCCCTTCTTCCCAAGGCTTTTAGCTCATTTTCATCAGATCAATAAGAGTGGTTGTGATTATGAAATATATATAATGGATGTGCCTACACCACCATGTCTGCAGCATTGTGTCAATGTATCCAAGCTAATGTCAAACTATTGGCTCTAGTTTCAATGACTTTAAAGTGAAAATTTGTTATTTGAGTGCTCAGCCAGCTTTTAGTGTAAAGGTATCACAGATATGTCTAAGCTACCTTTCCATCATAATCATCTCAGAGCAGTAACTGTAGCAGTGGTCTAAACATGAATGGAAAAGGATGAAGTTTTATATGCAACGCTGTTTGATTACCTATAAGTTCATGTATTAACTGTAGCAAGGTAAGGTAAAAGTCCCTACAAAGAGGGTTTGTTTTCTTAGATTTGAAGATTGTGCACTCCCACTATTTGCTCTCTCCATTTAAACTGTAAGTAAACCATGGAAAGAGAAAGACTTTTAACATGTAACTATGTTATCTGCTGGGTTGTTTTGGCTCCAAGAGGCTCAATACTTCTTTATTTCAAAAATATAGTAAGAGGTGAATGCTGCAGGACACACAGACGTCTGTATTTACCTACCTCCTGCATGTGTTAACTCCAATCTAGAAGTTAAGGTATGGTTAGCAGTAAAACCACAACAACTGCTGCTTGTATGCCTGAGTCCTGAGTTTGTGCTGAAATTTGTTTGGAGGCTTATGAGGTCTGCACTGAAGGCTCATCTGTTCTGTCTTTGTTGTGATTGTTTCTTCACTGTTGTGGTTGTTGCCTGAAACAATGCCAGCATGATAAGAGCCACACAGGCTGCATTCAGTGTGGTCAAATCTTTGGACAAGTGTCTTACACGATCTCACTACATATACATACACTAGTAATAAATATTTATATTGTAAAATCAGTTCTGTACTTTTCTAAAAGTGTTTCTGTTTCTTGCCACCTGTGTACATGTTAATTACCGTAATGAGTGATTAAAAGAGTCAAATCAATTTTAAAGCTTTGTCCAGCACACTAGTGAACAATATAAAAAAGGTAGAAGTCCATTAACATTTAGCTTAGCACACTGAAACTGAGGTATAGGGGAGCAATGAGTAGTGATATGAGAGGGATTTTGTTCCCTTCTATTTTGGTTACTAATTTTTTGGTTACTTTTCCTGAAACGTACTTTAGGATTGCAACAAATGCTCTAGAAGTATTGTTTCTTACTGACACAGATCACAACAGTGATTAAATCTATTAAGATGGTCCTAAATATATTTTAAGTCCAAGAAGTTTGAAACTCTCTACTAAATATAAAAGGAAACACATTGCAGAACTTGTCTACAGAACAATATTGTGAATTTCGACTCATTAGATGATTTGCATTCAACATTTGTCCAAAGCATTGGTTAAAACACATAATCTTTAATGCGTTCATTCACAACAGAATCCCAGTGCAAAACAGAAATATAAGATTTTACACATATGCGCACACACATATACACTGTAACTTGTATGATTCACACAGGCCTGACTCCTGCTAAATCTGATTTATAATAACTTTGATTGTAAATGGGTACATTTCAGTATTGCACTTCTCAGAGTGAAAGCAGAAAGTACCATCCCATGGAACAAAATAAAACAAAATTCAAATTTAAAATTCCAAATTCAAATGTCAAACATTTCAAAACAATTCAAAGATGTCTCTCATTTGAATTAGCTCCTTCTAGCAACACAAGCTAACACTTTTTTTGCTATCTTTATTGTATTCATTCTTACATTCAAAGGGTTCCTTTTTTTCTTTTTTCTTTTTTAACTGCAGGGTGAATGCCAAATTATTCTCTTTGTGGACTAGAAAACTCTCTTAGTTCATCAGCATTTGAACTGTGATCAAACTATTCTGAGCATCTCTGAGAAAAGCCCTTCTCCCTAATGACCTCTTGTACTGAATTGAAGTATTAAATCACATGTCCAAAATGAAAATGTGAAATGAAGATTTAAATGAAAAATAAAAACGCAATTTTTTTTTTTCCCCACTTCCATTGTCCTGTTCCCTTACTTGTGGATTGTTGTTGTTGTTGCTGTTTCCTTGGAAAAATAATGTGGTTTTTTTTTTGTTGTTGTTGTTTTTCTGACTGAAGCTGATGAATCATAGAAGCTTTTCCATCTGGAGTGGCTTTACCGTTCCAAATCTCCAGACTCACATTGCTCTTAATTCTCCAGTATATTAAAGGCATAAAACCATTTTAACAGACACTGCAGGATTATTTCAGTTAAGGGGGATTCTCCGATGATGGAGAGCTGCCATAGTAACGTGTTTGCCTCCCCGCATTATTTTGGTATAGAAGATGTACATGCAGAAAAGGATGTAATACTGACTTTCCTATATTTCACTAGCTTGTGGATGTTAAAATGCATTGTTGCATGTTTAGTCCTTGGCTAGGGACAAAAACTGAAAATGCACAAGATCTGTTCTAACTTACTGCAAGAGCTGCATAGTCTTAGAAGTCATTCAAAAATGTAGTACTTTTTTTTTTTTTTTTTTACGTAAATTATTGCAACTCTTCCTTGGACAAACTCTACAGTGAAGTATAATACAGAAAGCAAGATGGAATAGGGATGAAAGATATTTTCTTACTACATCCTGAGAATTTTCAAAGCAAGGATAAAAAGAAGCAGAAACACAGCTGAAAGGTTTTGAGTTCCTGAGATCTGGCTTGTACTAAGACCTAATATAATGATTTCCTACTCTGTAATCTCACTGCTGGAAGTATTTCTGTTATGTTTTTGATGAAACTGTAATTAAATCATTACATGCTTGGCAAACAATTTTTTTCTGTCTCTTTTAGATGCATACCTATATCTTTCTCCTGTACAAGGACAGGTGGGGAAGCTTCCTTACGAAAATTAGTTGGGAGAAAATAATCTATAAAATAATTGTTTAGATAGAGAATGATTATCCATCATATATTTAACACAATCAGCTTTTTTAAGACATCTTTTAACTGAATATGTTAGAAGCTACTTACAGAACATTAAAACTCAAATTAAGCTTTCACCGTGCTGTCACTACCTGGTATTTATTATTACTTCTTGAAGGATTTCTGCAATTTCCATCCTTATATTTGTTTAAACATCAATTTTTTCAAGAAAAAATAAAAAAAATAAAAAAGTTGATGTCCTAGCAAGATTCTAGCGAACTATCCCAGATACTACTAGTGACAGAGACATGGAAGAACAGTGTGTCTTATCAACTTGAGTGTTTCCCAAGTTATTCCAACCATTTTTGCAACTTACTTGCTGCAATAACTTCTGTGCTGTACTGCTGAAGCACAGCACATAAGCTTCCTGGTTTACATCTGTTTCAAGCATGTTTATTTAAGTATAGCCATAGAGGGTGAAAGAGCAATAAAAGCCCTAGTCCTGCAATTACAACTCTGGTAGGAGATACATGAGCCTGGGCTGAACCCATTATCTCTAAAATCCTAGAAAGCACCAGAAATTCCAGCAGAGTGCTACACAGAAGTGGAACCTGTTCACGCAGAACCAATTGCAGGATAAAGGCCATAAACATCTTCAAGGAAGCATGACTAACAGTCTGCTCAACAGGTTGCTCAGTAAAAGAGGTAGCTGATTGTCGATTTTACTTTCTATTGTATTTTTCCAGTAAGGGAAAGTCTGTCTGAAAGAAATGGATTTTGGTGGATTTCAAAAAAAAAAAAAA
>VXAA01000607.1:167415-190712 GCA_013399115.1 Anseranas semipalmata
AAAAAAAAAAGAATATTCTTTGGTTTTAATTTTGCTTCTCTTCCAAGGGATAATGACATCGTGAAACATGAGGTTTGAAGTTAATACCCTTGACTACACCACTTTTCAAACTACACAGAAAAAAACGAGATCATCTAGAATCTACGAGAGTTAATTCAGTGGGATTTCTTTTATTAAATCTGATATCAGTCAGCACATATATAGTTCTGCTGCTGAAAACAAACAAACAAAGAAACAAACAAAGAACTCCTCAGCTGAGTATTTTGCTGAGATTTGGATATTATGCATCACAATTTACTTCACTAATCCCCAAAATATGCTTAGCCTTGTGCTATAGTCCCTAGAGTAAACAGACAAATATATACATTTAGCTGTATGGGTACTTACTGTTTCAGGAAACTGCTGTTAATAGAACATCTTTGCATCTGTTTTCAGTGTCTCTACTCCAGTTCAAATCCAACCAAAGTCAATGGTACTTTGTACCTTCTAGATAAATTGGAAGTCTTTTTCATATCAATTGGCAGCTCTGAAGGAAGTCTAATCTCAGGAAACTAAGGATGGAGTAAACTGAGAAGATTGAGCCAAACATTCACCAAAATAAAACATTCTTCAATATTTAATTTGAATGCCAATTACATTCCAGAATGTTTATTATTCTGGAATTGATTATATTTCAGGGCCTAAATTCTTGTTCAGTTTACTTGTGGAACTATGGTCCATTGAAGCAATTTGTTGTAACCTTTCCATGAGACTTCTTCCAGAGTCTCAGATGCATGTGTAAGTGAATCATTACGGCTGGACCACAGATGTTCAGATGGCTGGTACACATCTGATTTAGTTCCTTATTGCAAACAGAGCTAGCAGAAGTATTGACTGATGTCATGTTACAGAGTGTGAGCCACTTAGACCAGAAACTGATAACAGTGCATGGATAGCAACCGTGACATGACCAAAGGTAGAAAAACGATTCACAAGTGAGCAGATAATGGTGATGTTTTTCGTTTTGAAATCTGATAGGGATTTCTTGGGTGAACAGTTTTTAAATGTCACATTGCTAAAATCATTTTACTGGAACATACCTGATGAAATAAGTTGTTGCATTATAAAAAACTGTGGTGTGTGTTATTTAGCAGTTTTGATAAACTTGCCAACAAGACATTGAGGCCAAGGAAATTAAGTACAAAGAAAGAGAAAGTAACAACAACAACAACAAAAGATGAAAATATGAAAATGTTTTTTTTTTTCCAAATAAAGAAATTTCATTTACTACAAATATCTTCTGATTAAAAGGATCATTTGAAGACAGCATAAAAAAAAAAAAAAAGTCCTTTTCAGAACATGCTCTTGTTATTTTACTTATTTTTTTTTCCAGATAATACTATCCAACATATTTTTTTTTCTTTTTTCATAATGATATTGTTTGAATATACACTTACATACATTTGCCCATGTTTTCAACCTATTCTAGGACAAGTCTTTCTGTAGTGGTCTGGGCCATGCTCCCAAATCTACCTGCCACTAGTTCTTGCTACACTAATGAATTAAAAAATGCATAGCATGCATCCTAGTCTATCTATGGAGACACTAGCTTCGGTCTATGCCCAGGGCCTTGCTTCTAGGGTAACGAGGCAAGTATTGAGGTTGCTGTCAGAGCACTGTTTGCAAAGTAGTCCAGATAGACTAACCAAATCCTGTGTAAGGCCACCGTGATCACTGCAGGACTTGTTGACAGTCACTCAGGGAGCAAGCAAGCTCTGAACTAGGCTCAGGAAGAAAAGCCTAAGAAAGAATGGAGTACGCTTCGTAAAAATGTCAAATCTTTGCCTTTTAGTGCTTAATGTTTCAGGGAAATGTTGTGATAGAGAAAAACAAGGTGGATTCTTTACAGTTCTCTTAAAAAATAAATATTTCATTCTCCTTTTCTTGTTGGCAGAACTTCCTGGAGTATGATTCTGAAAGGTTTTACTGAAATTTTCTGCTCCAAAGGATGCTGTTTGCAAAAGTCATGTTATTTATTTATTTATTTTTTATTTTTAACTTCAGAGGTTAGTATACAAAAATATGTGATTGGCCTACCTTTACCTGAAAGATAATCAACAGTTCTTATGTATCACTATATCCACTTCTTTTCTTTTCTGAGCTATGACAATGACAAAGAGACACAGAGCTTGCCTTTGTGATGATTACATATCTACCCTCCACAAATATGAATTACTTGCTAGTTGGTTTTTTTTTCTTTTTTTTTCTTTTTAATTAGAATGCTGTGGGTTGACTCACTACTACAAGATTATTTTCTTAGAAAATCCTTGTTAGATTTTTCTCTCTCAGCAATGCTAGAGTGGTTGATACTATATCAAATTGACAGTGCTTAGAGCAAATTAAATATTTTGAGAGTTAAGAGAAGTCTGTACAGGCCAGGAAAATGATTTACAACCCTCTCAACCTGATCTATCTCTATGGTGTTTCTTCTGGAGGTAATAATTTGATGCCAAGGAGAGTCCTTCTCTGACGAGGAGGAGTTTAAATTCACTGTTATAAATGTCTGTCCTTCTCCTGTTCCTAACCTCTCACAATGCCAACCGTCAGCTATGGAAGACAACAGATTTTACACACACCTTTCCCTGGTAGGGAAGACACAATAAAAAATAGGTGGAAATACAGTATGGAATACTTATCACAGTTCTGGAGTGTTTTGAAGCAATGGACTTGAGAAAAACTGGGACATTTATGTCATTCCAAACTAAATAGGCAATTACGTGCACAAAGATAACAACAATGTCACAGATACTAGGACAATACAGACATGGCACTGGTCTGAGCTGAGTGAGCTGTAACATAGATATGTCTTTCCATTCCGCCATTTTTATAGACACAATTACTGCAATATGATAAAAAAAATGCACTTAAGTATTGATTATTGATTATTAAGTATTTGATACCTCATATGTCCAAGATAAAATTTGAAAATAAAAGCTAACACATCAAATAAACTCTACATACTGTATAATATCTGTAAAAAGAAAGAAAAAAACCACTTAGGATAAAATAAACAACACACTCTGGGCAGTTGTTTTGAAGCATTTTTAATCAACAGCGTAGTCTTGATATCATTTTGATCACACTGTGAATGTTGCAAAAAGTCAAAAACAATTCTTACTGGTTTTGTGTCTACCCATTTTATGTCACAAACTGGTTTGGCTTGGTTTAATTTTACCTATGTGTGCCTTTTGGAATGGCTTTGATTGACCATCAGAGAGGTATGGGCAAAATTTTAGGCACTGTAAATGAAATGTGTTTAAAGTCAGAGGGAGAGAAAAAAATATATTCATGTATATAATGTAGCTTTTCATTGTGCCACTCTATGAAAACATTAGAAATAATCAATTTTGCCTGTCTGTTGTAGTTTTTAACCATGTGTACCTGTTTCCAAGGGAGCATATATACATATAAACAAGCCCATTAGAAAAAAAAAAGTGCTAATTACAAGATTAAAGCAGTATTGAAATTGGTAGCCAGAAAGTAAGCATGAATACATTTATATTTCAAATGAGCACTGTATCCCTTTGCAATAACTGGGAAATGTAGACAATTCAACAATAAAATAATAGAAGGGGCAAACGTAAGAGTAAGGGAAGAAATAGGGTCATGTTATATTTACTAAGCCTCACAGTATACCCAGATCAAAATCATCTTCTCTGTAATTCTGTACAAATGCTCAATTTTAACCAAACTTTTCCAATGTCAGAACAGATCACTATATTTCTTTTTCTTATGCTTATTAACTTATTAACTGAGCTAATTGCACTCATGCACATTATAAGATACCCTGTTGTTTTTTTTGGCATTGTTGTTGTTTTGTTTTTCAGTAAGAGCATATGTATTTTTATATATTATATATATATATTACATGTATATTTTACTGTCTTTTTCACCTTACCTATTTTTTCAACAAGATCTGTACAAATTCTCTCATCTCAGAAACTGAGAGCAAAAATAAACCTTTCAATGGACTCCTTGAATGGCTTCTGGTATCACGTAGAACCTTTTCTTTTTTGGGAGAAAGAAAAAGTAGGGCACTATAAATGTTCTCAGACACTGCTATGATTCAGAACTGAATATGAAGTAAAAAATTAGTATTAACATAAATTTTAATTCTATCTAGGGAAAACATAAGGTAGGTCCCCAGCATTTTGTACAGCAGAACAGTCTAGTTTAACATGGTTCATCTAGTGTCTTCCAAATAAGATAATATGTTAGGCTACTGCAGGGAGGTTTAAAGTGGAATATGTCCTTCTTCTAATTCTAGATCTAGGTTTGAAGATTGGAAGTCAATAAAGAATTAGGGCTTATTCTAACTCTTCAGAGGCTAAATGTTTTAGAAAACCAGTAGAGGAAGACTATTCTCAAAGATCACCACTTGGCTCGGCCGTAATAAAGAAACAGTAGTCACATAAATATTTGATATGTCTCAGCATGATCTCTAGAACCTAACTGAGAATGCTTCAAGGGGTAAGTAAAATGACTGAGGGGTGGGGAGGTGGAGGGAGGGGAAGGAGGAGCAATTATCTCCTTTCTCTTTTAGTGTTATTCATATCTGGTTTCCAAAACAAACAAAAAAAAAAGATAAATACAGACATAGATGAATAAATATAAAGGTATATAAGTGCCTTTACTTTGGAAAAATTCACTTGGGTGACATATCTTTCTCAAAGAATCACTGTCAAGTACCCTGCAGTGTCAAATATGTTGACAGCAAGCCTCATCATGACTGTAATTTGTGAGTCATTCTGCCAGCTCCTGTCTGGTAAAAGCAAACTGTCCTTGAACACTGAATATTTTTTCTCCTGCAAAATGGCCAGTGACTCTCCCTTCAGTGTAACATCCCTGAGATGCAAAGAAATGGGGTTTGCTTTTCTGTGACAAGATAAACTATTTTCTTGTCATCCAGGGTAATCTTCAGATAATTCAATATCCCAATCAGGTCTGATTTGGCTGTTTTACAACCCAAATGTGACTGGTTTTCCTACAGTTGTTGTGACTCAAGACAGCAGTGACTGCTAAGCTGTTGAAGAAAAAATAGCATTAGCCTGAAGAAAAATGCAGGAAAATTAAAATAGGTTTGTTGATTTCAAATTAAGGTAACATCCTGGGGAATTTAAAGTCTTATTCACTGCACTTACAGCTCTTAAAGGTTACCTTCCACAGCTTGGTAGCACAGGTTAAAACACAAAACAAAAACATGCCTAATTATTGCATCATATCTGTAGTTCCATTCTCATGACTGTACATTTTCAGTCTGTTACATTTGGAAGTAAGATATGAATCAAAATTGTGGTCATTACCTATGCATGCAAAGTTTTATGTTTAGGCAGAACTCACCTTCTGGGCAAAAGATTCCAATCAAAATGAAAATATGACATTGGTGTATCCTGTAAAGTTTCCCAATTCTGGCATGCAATTGCCAGTAACTATAAGGCTGATCACAGGGGACATACACAATCAGCCTCTTTGACTCTGTAAAATATAGCCAATATATTCTAAATATAGATTTAATATAATTCATGGCTACTATTATTTTGATCTCCCCTCTCCAGTAGTGAAACCAGGTAAAAAAGTACTACGGAGGCTATAGCCTCTAAGCTGCCAAGCCTACATTTTGGTTTTGTGTTTTTGTTGTTGTTTGTTGTTGTTGTTTGTTTGTTTTTAAGATTCAAACTTTATTCTCTACAGATATCATCTGATTCAAACAGAAATGTCATTATGCATGGAACACAGTTTTCAAAGGTTAATAGTTGTTTGCACAGTGGTAATTTTAGAGATGTACCCAGTCTCGGCCAATGTAACAGCTGTTTTTCAAGGATCACTGATAATATTAATCCGTGGTGAATGGGAAGGTTATGTTTCCTGTCATCATGCAACAACATCAGGGGAAAAATAAACAGAAAAAAAAAAAAAGAGAGAGAGAAAATTTGCTGATCCATAACTTTGGTTGAAATAGCTAACATCTACCTGGAGATTCTTGTAGGAATATCTGTTTTAACCTTGAGTAAAGTATTGAGTTAACGTAAGTCCTGTGATGGAAACCCAGAAAACAAAGCAGATTGTCCATGCATCCCTTCTCTACTCTTCCTTCCTCCCAAGAAATTCAGATATATGCTCGTGTGATATCCACTGGAAAGGAGGGCAAATAAACTGAAAGAAACAAAAGGGTAGGGCTGAAACATTATTTTGCATATGCTCTTTCGTTACATGCAAAGGCATTTGTCTTAGAAAGGGAACTGTATGATAAAGTACAAAAAAATTGTAATTGCCTTAGTGTATGAAAGTTTGGGCAGGTATTTATGTCTGAGGTCTAAGCAATAGCTTATTCTAGGGAATAGAAAAGTTAGAGTTTTGAGCAGAAAGAAAACAGATCAGAGACTTTTTTTTAGAGGTCTTGGTGAGCTCTGAAGTGGGACTGGCATTTAGTTTCTTTTGAGCTACAAAGCAGTCAAGTCTGCTAAGACTCTCCTTGTTCCAAGAAGCTCTGTTAGTCATAAATAATACATATATTTCAACCTAAGAAAAAGCATAAGAAAGATGGTTAGGAACATTGTAGCAGATAGCTAGAGCTGCTAGTAGGAACGCAGCTAGTCAAAGCGGATGAGGACCAAGACCAGGACCGGGACCGTCGTGGGAGGGTCTGGTGGGGCAAGCAGAGGAGGGGCAGGTGAGGGAAGCAGCTCCTTTCTCAGCATCACTGTCAGTCTGGATCAGGCTTTGCTGCCTCTGACCAAGGGGACTGGCAGTTTGCCAGCAGTTACCTCATGAGTGCAGAGAAAGTGAAATGTTTTATATTATCTGTTACATCTACTTGTTTGTTTTCTTTTTGTTCACTTTTATTAAAGTATTGTTATATCAACTGGTTGGCATTCGTGAGTGGGAAAAAAGAGCTCACTAAAGACTGTTTAATGTTTGTTTCTTCCCAGATTTCCAGGTTCTTTTGTGGAATGGTGTTTTATTAGCTATCAATTTAAATTCAAATACAGCATTTGTTTCTGTGACCTGGCAGAAAAATTACAATCATATTATATTTGAAGAAAATATTTAAAGAACTAATGATATCTGAGTGCAAAAGCATTGGATCATTGATAGAATTTGGATCACCTTTAAGGACCTTAAAGGTGTTAAATAAAGCTTGTGAAAGTCTGTTTTTATGTGCTTTGTCATATCTTTTAGACAGGTATTCACTAACTTAGAAAGACCAACAGGAAGGATTGTCTAAGGGAAGGATTTGTCTACTTAATGACCCAGAGGTCCCTCTATAGTCAATGGAGAGAGATGGATGCTGATAGAACATGTATTCATAGAATCATAGAATCATTTAGGCTGGAAAAGACCTCTAAGATCATCACGTCCAACCATTAACCTAGCACTGCCAAGTCCATCATTAAACCATATCACTAAGTTCTACCTCTACACGTTTTTTGAATACCTCCAGGGATGGTGACTCAATCACTTCCCTGGGCAGCCTGTTCCAATGCCTCACAACCCTTTCAGTGAAGAAATGTTTTCTAATATCTAACTCAAACCTCCTACCTTCTCCCACCTTCTCCTACCTTACTGAGGATGCTTAAAGTACACCAGAGGAAACATGGCCTAAGAAAACTTAGTTGTTTCTTTGACTGTAAAGTGAATTTAAACTGACTCATTTGGAAGTAGACACCTGTATTGCAAGCATCTAATATTAGGTAAAATGAATGCCACTTTAAATGATCAAAAGAAACCATTGAACCGGGAACATCTTTATATATTTATATTTGTTTTATCTTTATATAAACAACATAAAGATGTAGGTGGGTGGGCAGGCAGGCAGGCAGGCAAAAAGAAAGAAAGAAAGAAGGAAAGAAAGAAAGAAAAATATAAAGTAGGCAGCATTATATCAAATCTAACCAAGGAAATCAAGAGGACTGGCATGTTTAAATCAGATGAAAACAACTCTATAAATTCCTGTCATTAAGGAATTTTCCAGACTAGAGTTTCCAGGTGATATTTCATAACAATTACCAGTGCTTCATGGTAATAAGCAACTCTTTGATTTACTTCTACAGACACTTGACTGATATTTGTCCAACAGATTTGTAAAGAGTGACTATGGAGAGTGTGAAAGAACCTTAGATCAAGAAAGAAGTTGCTCTTCTTCAAAGATATCTAGGTAAAATTTTACACAGCAAAGTATGTAAAAAAATACATATATGAGTGTGGGGAAAATAATAGCTTAAATAGATATGTCAGTAAACTTTTAATGCTGGACTTGATTAGAATTTTTTCTCTCTTTTTTAAATTTATGTAGCCAAATTTTCTGTAAGGAAAATATTTCACTTGAGCTCTAAAAATAATAAAAAATACTTTTAAATTAAAACCAGCTAGTTATCTAAATCTGCCCACATTAAATTTTATGTTACATTACAATAAATCTACTGGAGGAGATTGATAGAATGTTTTAACTAATTTAGGAATACTAGCTGATAATAAAACAAGTAGAAGAGATGTATTCATCTTTTCAATCATGCAAACAATTGCACAAAGATATGAAAATCTTCTTCCTTTTGGAAGTTGGAAGAAGATGTCATTCTCAAAATGAAAGGTGTTTGGAATTCCTCCAGCTATGCAGCATACTCTTACTATTAAATAATTGATAAGACTGATCAAATGTATTTAATGTTTGCCATCCTACATGGTCTAGAAAGGGCATATAGTCAATATAAAAAGTAGAGACAAGTAATGTGTGGCATATGCTTCAAATGAAAATCAAATATTATCACACACAAAGCTTTGTCTATTTCATAGATATACACTTTTACACTGTTATAAGCACACAAAAATATGTTTGTTGCTGAAGCAAAGTTGAACAAGATAAAGGAAACCATCGCAATACTCTTCTCATGGGATTTTGGTAATTTAGGTAGTTCTGAAAGAGTATGACTCAATTCAAAACATTGTAAAGAATGAAAAAAGACAACTACTGTTGGCAGTAGGCCAAAGCAATTAGCTAGTATTGATAATTGGAAAAATAAGCAATTAGTTAACAATGTTACTAGGAGCTTTGCTGTGTTGTTTCTGCTGGAAAGAGAAAGTAATGCCGAAAAAAACAGGTATTCCTTAGTAGATACAATTCAGTTCATTCATAGAGAATGTCTATACTCCCTTGTTTCTACTGAATAAATTTCATTCATAATTGTTTATTCTTCTTGGCTAACTAAACATGCTTGACATTTGCGTTGGTGCCATTCAAGTGAAAAATTGCAATTTTGACTGTCTTACCTGATGACTAATTCATCATTCTGAGCATATTTTAATACAGCTAAAGATGAGCAGCATTATTCAGCCACTTTTGGGGTTATATCAACCTGTCAAAAAATGTGTCCTCCAGGACTGCAGTTTCCCCCTCAAAATTGCTCTGCCCCAAGGTATGTCAAGCAGACATTATCTATCCTATAGTCATTATAAAATGCTGGAGACTTAGTAAATCATGTACTAGCAAAACAATTTGCATAGAGAAGGCATGCTTATATCATTTTTTGGTAGAAAATTTCCTTGTATTATGTCATATCTTAATGTCATACAGGCAGATGGATATTTTGAGGCAAAGCTTTCTTCAGTTTACTCTTTTACATACAGCTGCTTATTCCAACTCCTAAATCCTAAAATAACATCCTGCTGTATGTCTTTCCTGTTACCTCCTATCTCTTTGTTTTAGATGAGGGCAGAGTAAGAGGAAATATTGTCTAACATTGTAAAGCTAGTCTGAAATCCTGAAACTTATAGATATAATTCTAAAAAATCACAAGAGATGATTCTTAAAAGAAGAACTACCTTCAGAGCCAAGGTGTAATAAGGTGCCAACAGTTCTGATCTGAACTGTGCTTTAAAATAAAATTACAATAATTAAAAATAAATAAAGAGATATATAGAGAGGTCAAACATTAAACAAAGCAAAACAAGATATAACAGGTTAACTGTTGAAGGGTAGCAGTTCAGCTAACAGCTGTTTATAAGTCATCTTTAGTGTATAATTCTCATTTAAATTCTGGACTCAGACATGCAGAACAACATTAAAAAAGAAGCAACTGAGCCAAAAAACAACAGTTAAGTACTGTTGAAGAGAATATATTTAATCCTTTGCAAAAGGTACATCTGAAAATAAGTTCATTAAATAATACCAACGAAAAAAGTAAGGAAATAGAAAAGTACAGTGTTAGTCAGGATTGAAGACAAGAATGAGACATGAATTTTCAAAGGTGTTCTTTGGTAAATTTACTCTTCAGTCTCTTTCTCACCATTGCAATAGTTGCGCCTGAGTGCTTTTCAGATGATTTGCTGAAGTGACCATTTCGAGGAAGTTTCCTAGGAATCAAAGTGGCCAACAGGTGCTTCTTATATGTCATACAAAAGGCACTCTACAAAAGCAGTGCTTACTATGGTAGATAGGACTGGCCCAGCAGGGTTTGAACTAGAAAGCTAAGCATCAAATAGGGCACAAGAAACACAGAACTTGAAGGGACTTCAAGAGGTCGTTAGTGCATTGTTTGCCCCTAGGAAGGCACAACTATACCTATATCATTTCTAACAGATGCTTGTCTAATCAGTTCCTCAAGGTTTTTGTGAGTGAGATTTCACAACTTCCCCAGGCAACCTATTCCATTGCTTCACTAATCTTAGAATTAGAAAAGGTTCTCTGATATCTAAACTAAATCTTGCTTAATGTAATTTAAGCAGCTTATTGTTTGTTCTGTCTTCCACAGATGCTATTTCTGCATTTGGAGATTTTGTTATATATCCTTTCTATATCTTCTCTATTTCAGCCTAAACAGCTCAATTATTTTAATCTTTTATTTATAAGATTTTATTTTCTAAACCTCTAAATATTAGCATGAATATAAAAGAAAGATAATAGAGCTGTCTGTATTTAAACTGAAGACATAGTATAGCACGTGTTACATTGATAACAATATTCATCTGCAAATATGTCAGACTGGGTTTATTGTCTCCAGAAAGTACATACATTTTATGAATTCAGTCATAGTAATAACACATGTTATATTCAGGAATGTACCTAACATTCAATATACATCAAAAGAAGTTTGAGGTCTGTGGAAGGGACAGGAGAGAAAGCAAGAAGAAAATGGTAAATAAATAGATTTGGGATAACTGATTATGACAGCCTCTGAAGGAGCCTGAGGTAACAAGCTAGAGCAAGAGCCAAAGAAGCAGAACTGTTTTCATATAGCGTATTAACCACTTACAGAAATTTTATGTCTTTTAATTGGCAAGGTCACTTCAGTAGAGATCTCAGTGAAGTAGGGAAAGAGACGAGAAGTGGTGGTCCATACACACAAGCGCATAAAATCCTTTAAACTAACTTCTCTTGTGTTTCTTCTCTTCAGCCATTTAGTCATACAATTTTAATGTCACCTCCTACATCTATTCACATCAGGATGTGAAGACTGATCCTTCCCAATTTCTGTTTTGAATACTAAATGAGGTTTTGTTAAAAAAAAAAAAANTAGTTTTTTTTAAAAAAAAAAAAAAAAAAAAAAAAGGAGTTAAGTTCCCTATTGTACTTCTATGGCAAAGAATATAGAGAAGAGTGATAATTTTGATGGTACCTAATGCACCTGAAGTTAGGGAAGATATTTGAAAACTTATAGAGGACAAAAGGAAAGAAAAATGGAAAAAATCAGGAAGACATGAAAGTGAAATCATACTATCAGATTTTTTTTTTTCTTATCAATAATTTATTTTGCATTTGGTAGTAAAAAGGAAATTAAAAAAATCTAAAATTTAAATCAGATTTGGATTAAAAAATGACAAGGTATTTAAAAGATAAAAATAGATGCAGTTTTGCAGAAAAAAAAATGACATGAATTGCAGAGTTGTTTTTTTTTTTTTTTTTTTTTAATCAATACAATGCAGTGCTCCTTGTGAATCTTCTTCACATGCCCTGTCTATTCTAAGCTCTTACATCTTCCTGTACTCACTTCCTCAGGAGTAATGAACTCGTGCAATCAGCTCCCTTTGTCTCCAACTTGTTTTTCTTCTTTCCTGACTGGAGTCCCATATCTCCTTGATTGAGTAGCTTTCTTTTCTTTTCTGGCAGATAATGAGGCATAAAAGGAGTTTTGCTGACTAGAAATGGGAAAAGGCAATCTGTCCACTTCTTCACTGCTACTCAAGGCAACAATGAAGGTAACAATTTCTTTAAAAACAAATTTTCTGATTTTTTTCCCAAGTGATCTAATTACCATGCAGACAATGAAACCAGGAGACATACAAATTCCTCTTCCTCCATCACAGGCTTTACATGTTTTTTACCCATTTTTATGTTAAAGCAGCTATGAGAACCTACTCAGGTTCTCATATCTTGTCAATACTTATTGAGTGTTAGGTAAGTTAGCATGCTGGAACACAGCAGAATGGAAATTGTGGGGATTTTCAGACGTTTTCAATGGAATATAATTTATTAGAACAAGGGGATATCATCATTCTGTATCAAACATTACTTAATGTTGATTCCCATCATATTCATTTTGTGTGATGAACTGGGGTGGAGCGAAGAAAGTTTCTACTGGGATATTAGGATGAATAAGCAGAGTAAGTGCTTCTACAAGACAGACCTCAAGACCTGGTGGCAGAGATGGGTTACAGAAAAGGAGAGAAAAGAAAGGTTACATCTCTATGTGTAATCTGAGACGCTTCTAAGATTTCATAGGCCCTGTCACCTAAGTTTCCAGCTGTTTTCTGATCAACCTTTGCCTTTAAGAAAGTCAGCACAATACTCTTTGCATGTTCCCACACACTTTTTTGGGGGAACATTTTTGACACTGAGACCACGTTGTGTTTTTTACATTGCTCAAGCTTATATATGGATAATGCCTGTATTAAAACTAAATTTGCTGGTGTCATTTCTCTCGCCAAACTCTTAGATTTCAAGTGTTTTAAGCTCTCATGTTTACCGTGAGGTTCATTTATTTAACCACGCTTTCAATTAGCAATATATTAACATCATGATAGATTTTGTGGTTTGTGAAATCAATTTGCTTGATTTTGCTTTAGGGAGAGATCAATACTGTACTGCAATGGCATATGGATTCTCAACAAAGTAAAAATTAAAAAAAAAAAAGCTAGTCAATACTGTTAACTGTTATTCCCAAATATTAAAATCTATATTCAGAGAAAATCAAATAGTATTTTGAAATGAATGTTTTTACTGGAAAAATAAAAATAATAAAAAAAAAAGGATATTGCATATCATTATCTTTATGACATGATTCCAGTCAGATCACCTCTATTAAGATATGAAATATAATTGTTCTGAAATTATTTGTTAGTGAGAAATTCTAATTTTCTAAATGTCAAGAGAAGGTCCAATAATCATAAATGAAAGAGAAAATAAGAAAAACATTCCATCTTCCAAAGAGATTTCCTTCTCATGAAATCGCACGGTATTATTGAAAACTATTAGCAATTATTATTGCTAAACTGGATGAACATTTTAAAGCAAAATAAATACAACTTTATATTGTTGATACTGCTCCCTTCCCCAAAAAATTTGACCCATTTCTCCTTAGAAGTATGTAATATGAAATATTGAAACTTTCTGTTATAATAGCAGAGTAGCATAAGGAAATACACAGGAGAGGAGGAAAGTAATAGCGCTTTTTTTTTTTTTTTTTTTTCCCTGAAGGAACATAAAACTTTCTGTGACAACCACCGAAAATAACCTAAAAATAAACTTCATGTGGTTATTTCAGTCTATATCCATACAGTTATTAAACATAAAACTTCTGTTTGGATATTCCACTGAAAAAAAACTTTGTTAGGAGAATAAATAAGAATTTACTGACTTCATACCTTTGGTTGAGTAATCTGTTTTCTCCAGTGATCCAGATAATGAATCAGTGATCAGGAACATCCTATGGGTAGTGAAAATATGACATCTATCATCAAATCCTTTTAACTGATAAACAACTAAGAAAAACATTACGCATTTTTCCTATAAAAACACAGATTTTGTCTGCAAAGTTTAGGAACAGAGACATTACATCTTTAAAATAGATATTATCAAAGGTGAGGATGAAGGAGAATGTATCACTTTAAATGATATTTTATGCTTTAAGTAATGGGTAGGTAATGCTGTAATCTAAATAAGCAATAAGTACAAAGAAAAATATATCCTCTCTCTTGACTGTTAACCACTATTTGTTAACTACTTTTATTAACCACTGTAACTGCTACGGAGACTATCTAGTGGTGTTTTCCATAGTTTACAATTATGGAAATTATGATTATAGTTTCCAATTACATCATTGTTGGATAGGGGAAGAGCAACTGACCTCATGTACCTGGGCAAAACATTCAACATTGTCCCACATGATATCCTTGTTTCTCAAGTAGAGAGACATGGATTGGATGGATGGACCACTCAGTGAGTAAGGAATAGGCTGGATTGGCACTGAAAGAGTTGCAGTCAACAGCTCAATGTTCAAGCGGAGATCAGTGATGAGTGGTGTTCCTCAGCGCTGTTTAACATCTTTGTTGGTGACATGGACAGTGGGATCGAGTGCACCCTCAGCAAGTTTGCTGATGACACCAAGCTGTGTGGTGCAGTCAACATGCTGGAGGGAAGGGATGCCATCTAGAGGGATGCCATCTGTCCTACCTGGACAGGCTTGAGAGGTGGGCCCATGTGAACCTCATGAAGTTCAACAAGGCCAAGTGCAAGGTCCTGCACCTGGGTCAGGGCAATTCCAAGCACAAATACAGGCTGTGTGGAGAACGAACTGAGAGTAGCTCTGAGGAGAAGGAATTGGGGCTGTTGGTTGAGGAGAAGCTCAGCATGAGCTGGCAATGTGCACTTGCAGCCCAGAAAGCCAACCATATCCTGAGCTGCATCAAAAGAAGTGTGATCAGCAAGTCAAGGGAGGTGATTCTCCCCCTCTACTCTGCTCTTGTGAGACCCCACCTGGAGCACTGTGGTCAGCTCTGGGGCCCCCAATATAAGAAGGACATGGAACTGTTGGACTGAGTCCAGAGGAGGGCCACTAGGATCATCAAAGAGCTGGAGCACCTCTCCTATGAAGACAGGCTGAGAGAGTTGGGATTGTTCAGCCTGGAGAAGAGAAGGCTCTGGGGAGACATTATAGCAGCCTTCCAGTACCTAAAAGGGGTCTAGAAGAAAGCTGGAGAGGGACTCTTTGTCAGGGAGTGGAGTGATAGGACAAGGAGTAATGGTTTTAAGCTAAAAGAGTGTAGATTTAGATTAGATATTTGGAAGAAATTCTTTACTCAGCAGGCGGTGAGGCACTGGAACAGGTTGCCCAGAGAAGTGGTGGATGCCCCATCCCTGGAGGTGTTCAAGGCCCAGTTGGATGGGGCTTTGAGCAACCTGGTCTAGTGGAAAGTGTCCCTGCCCATGGCAGAGGGGTTGGAACTAGATGATCTTTAAGGTCCCTTCCAACCCAAACCATTCTATGATTCTATGGTTCTATGGAATAGTATAATTCTTGAGAGGGGCTTATTGGCTGAAGGACGCTTTTCACGAGACACTGGGAAAAGGTAGTCTCAGTGATAGTTGTTGACTTTCCTTAGGCTTCAGTCATTGTGAAAACTGCACTATTTTGGATGAAATATTTTTAAACAATATCTTTAAGCATCTCTCATTAAATTGAACTTTTATTTCCCAACTTAAAAAAAAAAAAAAAAGAATTTTCAGTGCACTGGCTGTATGAACAGCTGCTGAATACAATTCCATGTGGCTGATTCTGTCGCAAGGCATAACTTCATCCAGTGATTCTTGCATGTGGCCTAAGAACTGCAGCTGAAATAGATGGTGTATTTGGAGAGACACAATTTCTCTATTTAAGGATTTCAAGTGCAAGGGGATTTACTGCACCCTTTGACAATGGACTTCACTGACGGAAGACAATTTTTGTTAAAATTGTGTGATATTTTCCCATTTGTGTTTGTTAACTTCAACTTCCAGTCCTCTTCATCTTGTTATGTGATTAGTAAGACACTCTAAGACAACAGGCAGCTCTGACTGCATGATTTTGCATCACTGAATTCATATTAAATGTCAGGCATTTTTACCATGACATCATACAAACAGATCACACTAACTGGTTAACTATGAAGATGGTCCAAGTATTTTCCTGTACATCCTAAAGTGCCTGTTTTCCCATGCTTAAAACCAATATTTTTCTGTTGCTCTTGCTTTGACGTTAAGTGTAGATTAATCTGAATCAACTATCTCTTTTGACCCATGTAAAAAGAAAGCATCTGCCTTTGTCCCTGTCAGCCAAGTCATTCTTAAAATCTATCAAATAGCACTGAACTGAGGGAACAGCCTTCCCGTCTTAAACAGTTACCAATTTTCATTCATATTTTTCTGTTTACACTTTTCATTCTACCTTATTCTACAATACTGACAGATATTTTAGATTTAGAATATTTGCCACATGAAATGCAAGGTAAACACTTGGCTGCAACTGAGTTTGAAACTACACACCTTTTCTGTAGCCTCCATAGCTTTATCTATGGGAGTTACTTCCAGCAGCTGCTGTTTGAACAGACACTTTTTATCCTGTACCATTTAATGAATTGTCAGTGTATTCCCTATCCTTTCTCCTTTCTTTCTTTCCTTGTCCTAAGCCATGGCAATTTACCCTCTTCCTTTCTTCTAGCTCTTTTTGGTAATGGGGTTATATTCTGCTTCTCTTCATCACACAACCTTATCCCTATTAAAAAAAAAAAAAAAAGAATGAATCCCTTAAGGGATTCTAAGATTTATTTCTGGAATATATCAATATTTTTTCCATGAAAAAAGAATCATTTAAGTTTAAATGGTAACAAGAAAGACTAGTCTAGAGCAGTCAGAGGTGATTAAGTGAACTAAGCAAATCATAAATGGGACCATGAAGACCCTAAAACCTTATGACCAATAGAAAGATAAATGCTTCATTTAGATAGATATCTTAAATTAACCTCCCTCCCCAGTCAAAGAAACTTGTCAAAGATGTGCTGGATCCAGCACAGAACAGTGTGAGCAAAGATTTCCTGCTTTTCATTTTTCCCCATTATTTTATTTTCACACCTGGGCACCTCAGTAATATTTTAATATTTAATAACATGGATGTTTTTTCTACATTTGAATAATGGTCTGCGTCCTACAAAATTGAGTATGGTAACGTTGCTTTGTCACTGGAGGCAGTGGAGTTCACTTCTCCGAAGAACGAAATTGTCATTGGACAGGAAATATAATGAAGTAAGGGTTATTCCTGAATTCCTGCAGGGCACTTGTATCTGTTACATTCCTGACATTTTAACTGGAAGTGTGTAGAGCTAATTAGTCAAAAGCAGAAGTGTAATCAATACTGATCTATGAATTCTTCTCATGTGTAACACTACCTGTTTGGACAGAACAAATTTTTACTTTTATCATTTAATCTCTGTAATCCCTTAGTGTTCTTCGTTCATAAAAATAAAGCCATATTTCATTACAACTAAAAATTTCCAACTGCACTCTCATCTGAAGAACGCATGTTTTTTAACATATGTATATACAGAAGCCTACAGCTGCTTTGGGGCCATGAAACTTCAGGCTCTGGAGTCTAACATAAGAGGAATGAATCTGGAGCAGCTCCTGACTGAAGATTGCTTGTGATGCTATGAAAATTAATGCTAGCTACTTGCCAGTCATTCATCTGTTCCTTTACAGATTAGTTTGTGTGAGTATTACAAGCATCACAGTCTGGTAGGCTGGCATCCCTTTGAAAGTGAGATATTTCTAACCATGTTAATTGCCTTCCCCTTGACCTTTTTCCATTTCTGTCATAGCTGTCTTCCAAAACCCCAATCTTTAATCAATATTCCTTGTGCTGATAGATCATCATTTTTTTGTCATCTCCTTGTTGATAACTTGATTTACTTTTCTGCTTAAAGCTTGCAAGGCTTCTATTTATACAATTTTGTGACTGTGCCAGAATGATCACTGATGTCTAAATGGCTTTGCCCGAGTTATCACCACACAAGATGGATCGTCCTGCCAAACAGGGAAAAAGAGCATCTGTAAGGAGGAGGTCAGAAGATGACTACAGTTGGCTACACTATAAGTATACAGAGATTGTTATATACACAAGGCTTTTACAAGAGGAAATTTTTCTTGACGTCTGTATGTTGGGTACAATTTAGTAAAATTCATTCAATTTTGCAGTGAATGGTAAATTTATGTGCTTGCCTTTTCTCACTTTCACTTCATCTGGTCCCCCTAAAGACTTCAAAAAATTTGGGATACTGTGATTTTTAACTCTAGCCTTCAATTTGGAACAGAAATACACTTCCTAGTTATATATTTGGAGAAAAAAAAATAATCTTCCTAAAGATCTGCCATATTATTTGTGTCAGTAAAGGTGATCCAACGGTTTCCATTCTGTAGATGTCATGGCTTTGGTACACAGCAGCGCTTTCTGAAAATGTTACTGTCTCCACGTTACTCAATCAGTCAGAGGACTTTTTTCCTTAACCTCTAGCAAGTAACTATGAAGGCACTCTAGTTCTTTAGGACCGTACTTCTGTGTCCTGTAGCTACCTAAGACATCTTTTCACATCATGATTAATCTGAGAAAATCTTTTTTTTTTTTTTCTTTCCATTACAGGAATACACTTTTAGGTGTTAGATGAATCAAGCCAGATCTGCTTACTAGGTTTTCTAGTCCTATTCAGTAGAAAACTGCTTATTAGGAAGTTGCTAAGGAACTCCCTTGAGGCATTCACCTCACCATACTCAGTTACACCTTTTTATCAAAAATGTTAAAATATTTGTCCTGTCCCAATGCATGGTCCTTACACAACTTCTAAGGTATATCCTTGTATGAACATAGTTCCTCTTATTACATTACTTTCTTGCTTGAATCTTTTTCATGTTCAGAAACATAATGGAAAGTCCTCACACCTGACACTGGCATCACAAAGAACTGGCTTTTCACCTGCCATGTAATCCTCTGTACGCACTATCCATAAGGATGACCACCTCTGAGATATTGAATGGAATGCTGTTTCGCATCAGGAGGTGCTGGTCCATTGATTCCAGTGAGAAAAGTCCCCAGATTCTGCAAAGTACCATTTTAAAGTCTACTTATTAGAGTTAATACTATGAAGAAGGAGGGAATAGTATAGATAATCTTACACCTCTGTAGCTTCTGGGAACCCCAGGTTGTGCAGCATTGAGTGGGCCTCCAATCCACACACAGCACAATGTGCAGAGCCCATCCATGAAAGAAGAAGGTTCCCCCATTTTGGTCATTTGAGCTACTACAGGATTTTCTTACAAGAAGTCAGCTATATTCATTATTTCTACTGTCAAACAGAAAGGATATTCACACAAGAACTTGTTGCTGCACTGTTAGATATAGGCAAGGCCACACAGGCAGTATAATCACCAAGATCGAGCTGGAGCTGCCTGCTGGCTCCTCTGTTTCAATAAATTGGCCAAGTTCATCCCATGGCCAAGGGATACACACATCACAACACACACCTGAAAGCCATACTATGTATGCAGCATGATGCAGAACAGCACAGCACAGCATGGGGTGCCTAATCCTGCTCAGGCTGTAATGTGGACCACAAACTCCTCTATATACAATGGTCTTCCAGTCAGGACCATTATAGAGGAACACTTAGATTTTATTTTAGCTGTTTGTAGGTTCTTTCAGCTCTATTTCTGTAGCTTTTGTAGATTTCTTTGTTGCTTTATTCAGTAGATTTTTATTTTATTTATTTTTATCCATTGTTCTTGTATTTTCTTCAAGGATCTTTCTTCAAGGATCTGTGCTTGGCAGTCATTCAGGAATAGAACTAGAAATAGGACATGTATCTAGGTATTTTTCTCCAAACTATTTACTTAATTACAGTTTTGTGGGTTTTTTTTTGTGGTTTTTTTTTTTTTTTTTTTTTTCATATTACCAAGAGATCCCAGAAAAGTATGTTACTTTCTTATGGAGATTCTTGAGAGCACAAGTGGTTTTACTTTGAGATAAGACATAGAGAGCCTTAATGTAATTCTGTTCATTGCTTCATTTATGTCTCTATTTATATCTTAGGGACTGCTGTGGGTTAACCTGTATTAGGTTTACTTGGCAAGGTTTTTGTAGTGGAGGAGGGGCAGCTGAAGGAGTGGCCTCTATGACAAGAGTTGAAAGATAGCCCTATGTCAAATAAAAGACCGTTCCAGACGGCTCCAAAAGGAGCTGGCCAGAGTTGAGCCAGTGAGTGATGCTGGTTGTGCCTCTGGGAAAGCAGAGCTAAGGAAGGGAACAAACTGCTGTGCCACAGCAGCTGGGAGAGAGGAGTGAGAAATGTGAGAGGAACAGCCCTGCAGGCACCCAGGTCAGTGCAGAAGGAGGGCAGGAGGGGCTCCAGGCACCGCAGCAGAAGTTCCCCTGCAGCCCGTGGAGAGGCCCATGGTGGAGCAGGCCGTCCCCCTGCAGCCCATGGGTACCACCCGGAGCAGATCTCCACGCTGCAGCCATGGAGGAGCCCACGTGGAGCAGGTGGATGTGGCCTGATGGAGGCTGCGGCCCATGGAGGGCCCCTGCACAGGAGCAGACCCAGTTGGACTCATGTTCCTTAATGATAAATGTACTTTAAAATTCCCACTGCTGTTTACATTTTTGACTATTCATAGTCGAGGGTTTTGAGAGCTATAAATGAACAATCGTATGCTTAATTCTAGAAATAGCATTAACACAGGCAGAGATAACAGTGCTTGTGGGTGGGGTGGAGGAGAAGGTAAAAGTTTTCACAGAAGATTGCAGTTTAGAGTAGGGTTACTTAAACTAGCTTGAAATAAATGTGGACAAAAAAAAAAAAAACACATACCTAGTAGGAGGAAAGTGGGAAAGAAGAAATAAACATGGCCTTAAAGATAATGAATAAAATCATTCCTAAATTGGAAGAAAAAATAAAGGAGTGCAGCAATGTCCTCACTATTAAAACCATTATTTTTGTCTGTTTCTTAGTTGCTTTTTTACTTTTAACATGAAAGTTAGGTGAAGTCACATCACTGAGGTCATGAGTTAGCTGAATGGAGCTCTCATGGGCAGTTGAGTAGAAGGGAGCGACATGCATGATAAGAAAGAAGATCTAAAGCCTGAGACAAACAGTGTTGCTGTCAGTCCTTCATGGGTTCAGTTTGATAGGTAATGGACCTGTTGTTTTACATTTTCCAGCTTCTCTTGGAACAGTAGAACAGAATATTCTGATTGTGCTTGTGCCAGTGCCTTCTTTTTAGATCATCCTATCAGTTGCATAGAATAAAGTTAGCCTGTGAAATATTGTGTGGTATATGTATTGTATATGGATTGATATACTTTCAGAGTAGTATTCTGTGTTAATGGCATGTTACAAGCAAGCAAAAAGTTTGTAATGATAGTAATAACATCAGCATTTTCCGTTGTGTGATATCATCCAAAAATATCATTGCCAGGTTGAATTAGAAAATAACTGGCTAAAAACACAAATGGACTTCTGTTGTATTCTTATTTTGTGACTGGAATGACTGTAAATTGTACTCAGGTAGCAAAATGATACAAACAAAACAGAAGAATTTCTTCTCAGCAAGAAACAAACAGGAAAACTAGAGAGAATTAACAAATAGATGAGCCTATAGAGGTTCAGAAAACTGAACCTCTTCATGGCTTCCTGAACTTTGAGTATCATTTTTTTTTCAGGATATATGGGAAGCTATCACATCTTTCAAACTCCACATGCCTTGGAAGGCTTTTAACCAAGACCTTTCATTCTAGATATTTTTTTAAGACTAGATTCACAGAATATTTTTATAACCCCCCGCAAAAAAAAAAAAAAAAAATCTGAACAATTATCACTCATCTTAAAAATAATTACCAAATATTTCTTACAAGATTCCATTACAAAATATTTCTTTTGAGGAAGAAAAATTTTGAAGTGGAAGATAATGACTTTTGGGCAACCTGTATCTCCAAGAACATTGAACAAGGTCACTGAAGTCTACAGTTCCTGTCTTGAAACTGTTATACACAAGAGTTTTGATATGTGTGGTGAAGACTTCAGGTGACTTTATTATTCTTTCCTTGGAGAATACTTTTCTTTTTCTGTATTTGGAACACATCACCTACCTCCTCTTGGCTCCAGGTACAGTGGTAAATTACAGCAATTTTACTTCAAATCAAACAGAATCGTTCATGATATGAATCTACTCAACTTGAAGATATGGCAAAATTAAGGACTTCTGTGACACAGAAATTTGCTTTATATTTATAGGGATTTAGGAAATATTTTAATCTCCCCTTTTTTTTTTTTTTTCTAATTTAAACTCTTTGTAATATATATTTAGCCTTTCTAATATGTAGCATTTTTTTTTTCCAATTGAAACACACAGATAGTTGGATGAACTTAATGGTAAAACTCAAAAAGGACCAGACTGTCTGATTAACTAAGCCTCCTTCTGTATGAGATAATTACTTCTACAGACATCTGTGAAAAGTAATCTGAGGCAGAATAATTTAGGGACACATTTTGTGAAATATAAGAATAGCAACTGAACATATTATGTCCTGGTGACTCTGAGAAAATCAAAGCACAGTCTCTAAAAATACTGAAATACAAACAGTAGAGAAGAAATAAGAGGTTACAGTATAATAATGAAGAATAATAGAAAATACTACATACATATCAATCAATGCAGAAGCAGATATGATCTTCAGCAACTCCAAAACTGAAAGGGGCTAGAATGTTAAAATCTAATGATTAGTAAATCCAATAAGACAGAAGTTGAGCTGTATGTTTGAGGTTGTCTTCCTTGTTATTCTGTCACTTTACTAGTGGCAACAAGTTATCATTGTCATTCAAATTGATTGCTATTTCAAGCCAAATAAGCCACAGCTTGTGTTTCAAGCCTGTTGAATGTATCACAATAATTTAATTTTTATGATCACAAGGCTGTGACCACTCACACATTAACTATTATTTTTTTTCTGATTTTCATACAGTTAAACATGAGCTATTATCTCTAAAGAAACTTTATTTTCAAGTGGAAATAAAGGATGTAAGGAGGATGTATGGATAAATGTATGAGGATGTAAGTTACATGATAAAAATGCCTGAAAAAGAAGTTAAGGCAATTTTGTCTTAGCAGCTCTAAGGAAAAGAGTGCTGTTGTCCTCCCATCCCTGTGTCCCATCCCATCCCCCCCACTCCCCAGCTCCCTTTTTTTTTTTTTT
>VXAA01000607.1:203695-220861 GCA_013399115.1 Anseranas semipalmata
AGGAAATGATAATAAAAATAAAAAGAACACCCTACATTAATCTGTTTGGTTTTGAAATGCAAAGGGTTTTTCACAATGTTCTTTTACACACACACACACACACACACACACGTTTAAATTCAGACGTAAAAAAAAAAAAAAAAAATCTGATATTTTCCTGATAGACTTTTCAGCATTACAGCCAGCAGCTCCAGGCCTTGATTGGAGCAGGTTTCAAAACAAGCAGCCCACCTCATATTTGGATGGAAATTTACATCAGAGGTAATTGCACAGCAAGAAACACAAAAGCATACATAATTATGGGCAACAGGTTTACTGCAGATCACCTCATAATACTGGTGTCACAGAGCCTTTTCATAATAAGCAATTCTACTTTTATGTTATTATTAATACTGCTGTGGGTGGCTACATGAATTGCAGAAATTTAACTTGTCACTCTTGGAAACTGTGACTAATATGTCTAATTTGTAGGCTTAAAAGAAGCAGTTACATCTTTTAAAGAGTTGTTAATTTGTACAAAGTTTCAATTAAACTTTGTTAAGTGTGACTGTTTAAAAACTAGCCCTAGAATTTAATGTATTTTGGCTATATCAAACATTGATCATTATTTAATATCAGACCTACTTAAGCTTTGGAATATATTAAGTTATTGCATTATAGTTCTCTCTGCATCACTGAACTGACAACAGAGCAGAAGCAATTCTCAAACTGGCATTTTTCCAAGTTGTTGTGGTTTAACCCAGCAGGCAGCTAAGCACCACAACGCCTTTTGCTCCCTCCCCCCACCACAGTGGGATAGGGTAGAGAATCGGGGAAAAAAAAGGTAAAATTCATAGGTTGAGATAAAGACACTTTAATAGGACAGAAAAGGAAGGGATAATAATAATAATAATAATAATAATAATAATAATAATAATAATAAATATATACAAAACAAGTGATGCACAATGAATTTGCTCACCACCCACTGACCAATGCCCAGCCAGTCCCTGAGCAGTATCAGCACCCTGTACCCTCAGCCCAACCCCACTAGTTTTATTGTTCAGCACAACACCACATGTCACGGGACATGCCTTTGGCCAGCCTGGGCCAGCTGTCCTGGTTCAGTCCCCTCCCAGCTCCTGGTGCACCCCCAGCCTCCTCGCTGGCAGGGCAGCACGAGAAGCTGAAAAGGCCTTGGCTATGTGTAAGCACTGCTCTGCAACAACTGGAACATCGGTGTGTTATCAGTGTTGTTCTCATCCTGAATCCAAAACAGCACCATACCAGCTACTAGGAGGAAAATTAACTCTATCCCAGCCAAAACCACATGCTTTAAGTTTTGAAGATTTGACCTTATTTTAGTGATGAATGAATGTTTAGGATTGTCATGGGAAAAAAAAATAGCAGGAGGAAACTTATTTTCATGGATTTTCTCTCAGTTTTTTAAAGTTATAAATAAAATGCAGAGGTTTGTTTAGCACCATCACACAAGCATTTGGGGAGGAGTGTTTTTTCTATGGGAGTCAGCTCACTGGAGACCTCTTCCAATTACATTAATTCTAACCTGAAAGTTATTTTTCACCCCTAACACCTATTTCAGTTTTCTACCTAAATTCAAGTTGCTTTAAGGACCAACAAGTTGCTTAAGGACCAACATAACACAAGCATCTGGTTTGAAACAGTAGGCAGTAGAAAACTTATAGTGCAGAATAATCACTACAGAAATTATTTGAAGGAAAAAAAGACAATTTTATACATGGTCAGAAGTAAGTGAACAGATATCTGGTTCAAACTGAAGGGCTGCATAGGCTTAATCACTATTAACCTGAGCATACTTCTAGGCCATACAGGCAACTGAGTGTATAAGAGCAGCTTCATTCACACCCAGGTATCTCGTCTTCTTTACTGTCTGTCACAACAGAATATGAAATATGAGTGCCTGAATAGGAGATGACCAGGTTTAGTCAATATTTCTTTACCCATAGTCAGAGGGTTTCCATGCCCATTCTTCATAAAAAGTAGAAGTCTGGTCATGTTGCAATACCTCCAGTAGATATCCACTTAGTGGAGAAATCTCATGGACAGTCATAAACCAAGAAAAAAAAAAAAATGCCAGTAAGTGTGTATGACTGTACTTCAGTCATCCCACATCCGGTTACTCTGAGATATACAATAGTGGGTGTAAGACAGCCAAAACTTGTCTTAAAATATGTGTGGAGATAGTATATTAAAGCCTAAGCACCATACAAAACTACACAGACAGCATAATACATATTTTACTCGTTAATTTACTCATCAAGCCTTTGGTTGCAGTTTAAAATTCATGAAATGCGGTGTAGGTAACAGCTGGAATGTTTAATTGAAATATTTCTTCTGCTTTGATGAAACAATTTCTCTTCTGAGAAACAATCAGCAAAGGCTGGCATTCCCAAGTGTACCTCTTCTTCCCCATACCTAAGAAAACATCAGACTATCTCAGTTTAATTGTCCGCAAATACTACTGCAGAAACATAAGCTTCAAAGCAGAACGATCAGGGAAGTTATTTCTTTTCTCATGAGCCTCCCGCAGAAGACATGCGCAAGTTATTGTACAGTCTTCAGTCAGTTCCCCAAACACCGCTGGAGTGACAATGGAAGAATAAATCAAGTGCTACACATTTTAAAAGAATGAGATAATCTCAGTAACCTAATGTGGGTAACTAACAGAACCGCAAGACCAGATGTCATGAAATCACTCAGACCACCAAAAGTATTCCAAGCTCATAATTCAGTAATTGCTTGCATGCACAAAGAGGTTTTGTTGCATGAATAGTTGAAGGTGACCTTTTGAGGAAATCTCAAAGAAATCTCTTGAGGAGATTAGAAAATGCCACCTACATAAACTGACTGTTCCTTGCATATCAACACAAAGAGTAGACAGTGGTTCCTGAACAAGCTACAGGACAGACTTGGATCATTCAAAAAGCAGCTAGCACAATCAGAGTTCAACCCCTTCCAGAAATTACTTGATTTTGTCCTTCTGGAGACAAGGAAAAATTCAGTCATCTCCTGTCCAGTTACTAACAAGCAAGAGACCTACAGCTCTGTTTTTGCCCAACACCTCTTACAAGTGCGTTGAAATATTGCCTTTCACAAGTACGAGCAGCACAGAGACCAGCTCCTTTCCTTGTTGTGGCTCCTTAAAATTACAGCAAATTCCTGTTGCAAAATGATTTAGCAATATTCTCCACGGAGAGAGAGAATAGATAGAAAGACAAATAATGCAGTAGAAGCCCAGAAACCTCAAAAGAGAATCACATTTTGAGGCTTTGTGCGATCAAAAAAAGTTCTACTATCTCAAATTAATATTTGTGTGAAAGGTTTCTCAAAATCTAATAAAAAAATGAGTTGAAATTTTCAGTTTCATGCTACCCTGATTTAAGTATCATAATTCTAGATTCTGTGCAAAGTTCATGGCAAGTTAACAATAATCTTTTAAAAAAGGCTTGGTATATGACCTTTAAAATGACCTTGCAACTAATGTTGCCTGTGAACAGAAAGTAGCCTACAATCCATCACCAGACCTTCAAAAGTAAAAACATGCAACAGTACGTATTCAAGTAATGTGGAAATGCGAAAAAGGAAATGAAATAAAACATCACATTTATACAATTGGATATTTCAGTGCCTAGATGTGAGGATCAATGAACAAGTGAAAGAGAAGAGGGTAACACAGACATAAGGAAGAGTGGAGCTGCAGGGATATATTTCTCAGAGTGAATATGTGGCCCGAGTAGTTGTCTTTAAGCCAGAGAGATATACAGTCAGAGATATATGTGTAGTTATACACATTCTTCAAGCATGACAATTCAATGAGAAACACTAAATTAGTTAGTCTTGGCAAGCACACATGAATTGTGAAAACAGCTAAGTGCAGTCTTAACAATATGTTTTTGATAGCTCTGTCCTAATATTGCATATGTATGCTGAAAAAGAGACACTGATCCTTAAGTCTCGTTGAGTGACAAAATGATTGTGAGAAATCACATATATGCTAGCAAATTCTATCTCTATAGGAAGAGTCATTCTTAAAATGGAAATATTAAGATGTTTCTGCAGCAACCAGCATCCAAACACACATTCCCTGTATTGGATTAGATGCATATTTCTGAAAAGCACTGGGTAACTTAGGAACAGCCTTATGCTTATAACCTAAACAAGTTAATATAACATCTTATCATGCAGAAAAAAGCAATGGGTAAAGCACTTAGATCTGTATGATCAAAGAGTATATGACAAAACTTATGAGGATACAAATTTTGTTTTTCAGTGGGTATCAGGAAAATCTTTTCTTTCTGCCTTAAAACAGAGAGGAAAGAAACTGATGGAGTTTGCTTGTCTTCTGCAAGCTAGCACGCAACTTAGCAACAAAACACAGGCTGGTCATTTCAGTCACCCACATGTCTTACTTTCAGTCTGCCATTAAATCATCTATTTACACATGTATTCATTCTTCTATGTTACGTAAAGATTTTTTTTTTTAATCTCCTTTGTGTCTGAAGTAAAAACAAAAGTATCCATCCAGATTGTGGATTTCCACACACATCAGTATGTGTGACCTTTCCTCAAGAAAAATTTCATCTTGACTTGGAAAAAAAAAAAAGGCAAAATAAAAAAAGAAAACCAACATGATGTTTAGAAACTATATAAGAAGCTACAGAAAATTATCAGAAAAGAGAAACAGATGCAAGACAATATATGGCAGACAAGCACCTACCTTGTACATTATAACCTTTAGAAAATACAGCTCTTGCTGCTTAAAATGCAAGAAAAAATTGTTTCAAAGAGTAAAGTCCTTGGTAAAGCTTATTTTGTTCCTATCAGGATGCTCCAGAACAATGTTCTACAGAAACTGAAAGTCGCTTCTCTCTCTCCTTCTCCAATCACTTTGTCATTTGCTCACTGAAATGAATTTCTAGCTAGCAAGTTTTGCAGGTGAATCCCTATCAACCATAGGATGAAGATGTTTGACGAACAATCAGCATAAGCAACAATCTTTATAATAGATACAAATGTTTCAGAAAAAAATGTATATTTCCTGACATAAACTATGCTAGCAAAATTTTTTTTGTGCACTTTTTACACTATAATGTTTTATACTTGCAGCACATGGCTACAACTTAAAAAGTATTCAGCCTTAATCTCTCACATAACAACAAACTTGAAACGTTCATTTTGCAGTTTCTGTACAAGGTGGATACATGGGAGGGGTTCTTGGTAGATTTCAGCCTATGTACTAGAGCACATGGCAGCTAGAACACAGTTTTCATGATGATTCATTAGCACAAGAAAAACAAAATGGAATAATTCAGATTATTCCTAAAAAAAAAATAAAAATAAATAAATAAGTAAAAAATATCAAGTCCAACTGCCTGACCACTTCATTGCTAACCAAAAGTTAAAGAATGTTAATGAGGGCATTGTCCAAATGCCTCTTGAACACTGACAGGCATGGGGTAGCAACCACTTCTCTAGGCAGCCTGTTCCAGTGTTTGGCCACCCTCATGGGAAAGAAATTTTCCTAATGTCCAGCCTGAACCTCCCCTGGTGCAGCTTTGTGCCATTCCCTTGCATCCAGGAGACCAGGGAGCAGACACCGGCACCTCCCTCTCCGCTTCCCCTCCTCAGGACATTGCAAAGAGCAGGGAGGTCGCCTCTCAGCCTCCTCTTCTCCAGACTGGACAGCCCAAGTGTCCTCAGCCTCTCCTCACAAGACATGCCCTCCAGCCCTTTTAACAGCTTTGTTGCCCTCCCCTGGATGCACTCAAGTACCTTAACATTCTTTTCATATTGTGGAGACCAAAACTGCACGCAATATCTAAGGTGAGGCTGCACCAACGCTAAATACAATGGGAGAATCACTGCTAGTGACCAGCTGCCAGCCAGATGTAGCCCCATTCACTAAAACTCTTTGAGATCTACTGCTGAGACAGTTCATCACCCAGCATAAAGTGAACCTGTTTATCTTGCATTTGGACAATTTGTCTAGAAGGATGCTGTGAGGGATGGTATCAAAGTCCTTACTGAAATCCTGAATGATTGCATCCACTGCCTTCCTTTCATCCACCCAGCAGATGATCTTATCATGGAAGTAGATCACATTACTAAGGCAGGACCTTACTTTGATGAACCCATGTTGACTATGCCCGATAATAGCTTTGTTCTTTAACTTCCTTTCAGTATCCCCCAGGATAATCTTCTCCATGACTTTTCCATGGACTAAGAAAGACAAATTCCAGAACTAGTTCTTGAAAGGAGAGAGAAGCTGAGATTTGATGACGGTGGAACATGGGAAAAGGAGGGATGGCAATCTTTAAATCTACAACTAGATTTCAAGTGTACTGTTGGGTAAGGAGGAAAATTTGACATGCAATCTCTGCAGAAATGAAATGAGCCTTGCAATAATGCAGAATAACAAAGAGACTGATGTGGTGAAACAAAAGAAAATTGCTTTGAGTTAGGTTGAATAGATGACAGTAGTAGGATTGGTTAGAGGGGGAAAAAAAAAAAGATCTCAAACAGATTGGCCATCACACCAATCTGGCAAACTCAAAATGGAGTAAAAAACTTAATTCTTACAAGCCCTAATAACTTAAGGTGTACTCAAGGATAATTTCTGTAAAAGGTCTAGCCTTGTAACAGAATAGCACATCTTAGTTTTCTCATAGTTCCTTATGTTGATCTATATTGTCTGTATACTGGAAATACTGGAATCACACCTAACCTGTAGTCATTCAGTTAGTCTACTGTTGATGTGATCGTTGGTGAATCACATCAAGTGATGTTAGTCCTGTACATGTGTTCAGCAGTTGTAGTCATTTCCCTTTCCTTTATTTTTAGAGATATTAGACTGCAATCTTTTTTTTCCCTGAAACACTTTGAAAGCCTTTCTGTAAAATATGAAGATTGTAAGTTCATTTTTTCCAGTGCTCATTAAAATGTGGTTCATTTCTGCTTAGGCTTCTATTGTTAACATAATTACCTAGATTTTCTACAGTACAGTACAATACAGAGAACTAGACATCTTAAATGTTCAAAGTATGCAGGAGTATACCAGTCTTCTTGGTTAATTTAGGAATGTTTCCAGATTCTCATTTTATTAATAGTACCAATGTGCAGACAGGTGTTTTTTCACTGTAGCCAAAATGTAAAATGTTTAAATGTTTCTTTAACCAGAGCGCATCTAATTTCAATAACCAGATTTAGGTGTCTCTGTAAGCACGTGAATGGAAGGAAGGGAAGTTACCTTTGAGACATGGGGAACAAAAAATAAACTTGGACTTCACTTTCTATTTATTGCTTACGTAGAATACCTCAGCATAAGCATTAATCAATTATAATTCCTAAAGTAAAATATAATCTTTGATTGTTCTACCGGCAGAATGTAAACTGTTCTAATTTCTATGTTTTAATCTTAAACTCTTGCAGCTTAACAGAGAAATGTCCTTACACTGCTAGTGTTTCTTAATCTTGCTCATGGTAGTATGTCACCCCCAAAATAACTGAGGGCAAGATAAGTATATCACCTTTCTTGAGAATGGAGGTCTCTACTTGGTTAGACACATTTTTTTTAATAGAAAATAATTAATTGTTTTCTTTAATTTAGGTAAGAGGTTTTTTGTTTGTTTGTTTTTTGTTGTTGCTGTTGTTTTTAAAAAAGAGTACAATTGAGAAATGGGAGCAGTTGTAGAAGGAAAACATAAGACAAGAAAAGATAATTCTAGTTTATGAGATTTTTCTATATTGAGTCCTGATTTTTTTCTAGCCTGAGACCGGCATTAAGCTTTTTCACCTTCACCCAGGTCTGACTGCTTCAGAGAATTCAGAAAACTATTTTTCACACATTATAAAAAGATGCCCCTTCTGGAGTGGAAGGCAGAGAGAACATTAATGAGAACATTAGCTGTTTGCTCCTTCCATGCACAGGAACTTCCACTTTTTCTTTATTCATCATTTGTAAAAGTTACCATCTTCCACAATTGGTGGCAGTCTATCACATAACACTGCGATTTTAAGTAATATGATTCCCTTTCCCAAGACTCTGAGATAAATATTTTTGATAAGTGGACAAGCTTGACCATTCTTTTTCTTGAAACCCACAGTAATAAAGCTTTAAGTCACATTACTTGAAATTCTTGTAGTTCTATAATGACATAACTAGACTCATTTCATTACTGCTGCTATAAGTCTGTGCAAAGAAATGAAGCAGCAGATAGTGAAAACAGGAATGAGGTCCTTAGAAGAATTGATGTTCTTTCTTTGTATCTGTTTCAGGGGAACTCATCACAACACTGTTTCTGAAAACACCAACAATTCTAGTTATTCCCATTTGAAATTGTTGGCTTTTCTTGACCTCAATTTCTGACAATAAACAAGCATCGTATCAAGAAAACTAAACTGTTCACTGAGATGAGATAAAATTGTCCTAGAACTGTAACACGAATAAGTAAACTCATTCAAAATAATTTTATTAGAAATGCTGGGTTTGCAAATATAAACATTGGATGAAACATAAAATGACATTTCCTCATTAATAGAATAACTTTAATTTAGATAAACTAAGTAGTTTTAATTAATAAGCATAATATTTGAAGACATTCAAATGAGGATTTTATTGGAATAATTACAAAAGTAGCATTCAGTATGTTGGCTTTAAGAAAAGTGCTACTCATACTGAATAGCAACAGCATAATTAGAAGTCATGGCTTACGAGAATTTCTGCAGAGAATGAAGAAAAATCAAGACTTGCTCAGTTCTGTGTGAGACCTGATATAACCAGGTCTGGAGTAAATGTTTAATTTCAACTCATTTATGGATTTATTTGTTTAATTGAGAGGATACCAGGCTTCATTTTCAAACCCAGGTGGAATAGGGAAAGCAGCTAGCATATTCACAAAACTGAAACCCTCCAGCTGATCAGAATATGCAGTATCTTTCCTTTGAACTTCCCATTTGGTGAACTGTTAAACAAGAGGATCAGCACATGTTAGCTCTCAAACTAAGATTCAAGACAGCAATCGCAAACAGCTCTTTAGGGAATATCTTTGAATTTGCTGTAAGTTCATTGCTACCCTGCTCGCTTTGCTGGTATACGTATTCCATTCTCTTTTACCTGATCTCTGTATTTTCAGAGGACAGAATCCTTTATGGAAGAGACTAGCACTGCAAGATTAAGGCCTGGAATACTCTGTGCACAACCTGACAAGTAACAACTGCTCCTTGGCATCCTCCTGCTCTATCTGAATTAGAAAACTGACACAGCTCTAATGCTTTATTTATCCACACAGTTTCTCATCACCTAGCTGAACAAAAGGATTCTGGTAACATGAACAATTTAATGCCTAAGGACAAAGAAGTTGCAGCATTACATTAGTAATTTTGAAATAGAAAACAGCCTTAATAAAAAATCACTGTCAGCTATCCATTCCCCAGAGAAGCATCACAGCTTCTCTCACTCTTGACTTTGCTATTACTGTAGAATATTGAAAAGAAATTCTTTTAGTTTTCTCACTACAGAACTATAAAGCTAAGTAGTCATGTGTGACGACTTCTTTACTGTCAAACAACCAAAGAAGCAAAATCGATACTAGGATTGCAAAAGTTTATGTACATACTTTCCCTGAAAGGGAATAAGATTAGCTAGCATAACCAGTTTTCCGCATACTTGAACAGTCACGGAAAGAAGATAAAAAAAAAAAAAAAAAAAAGGAAGAAAAGAGAAGAAGGAAAAGAAGAAAAGTCTGTTTTACCTCATATCCATCTATTTTTCACTGTCTTGGCAAACAGACTGTATGTCACTGAAGACATTCTTCTTTGGTCCAGAAGAGAAATGGATGCCTGAGAAATGTAAAGAGGGAATATATAGGAAATAACAACGAAGCAAGTAAGGAAATAAAGGAGGAAATCTGAGAAAGAAGAGGGTATTAGTAAGCCAGAAAAAATTTCAGGATGTCAGGCCAGCAGCCAAAGAGCCTTGCAGCAGCAGAACCATACTGAGATATTCTCAACTTCGATATTCTAGGTCAAGGGATTTAGCCAAGCACAAGTTTGTCGGGAATCTTGTAAGATAACATGTCTTAATAAGCCTGTGTGTTGCTTGAGATAAAAAGAAAGAATATGAAACATCCACAGTTTTCTTTCTTTTCTAGTCAAAGCAAAATTGTATTTTCCTCTGAACAGAGGGCAATACTTTGCAAGGTTATAAGGACATTTTTGCAAAGATCTAGATGACCCTGCCACATTCATTTTTTCAAAATCCCTAAATCAAAGTCTGAATCTAGATTTATAGAAGGTAGGTAATATAGAATACAATTATGCTCTTACTGTGACAATGAGAAAAATGTTGCCCATTAGACTAAATCTTTAATCTCTTCATCACTGAAAGTATTTTTCTCCATAATTCAATTACATATTTTTCAATAAAATTATGTTCAGATTCTGCAAGAAGTCAGATATCCTTTCTGTTTCCCCACATCTGTCTAGTACTGGTTCTTAAATGTCCCCACTTACAACTTCTATAGCTTGGATATTATAACTTGCTTGGATATTATAATTTGCTTACTGTATCATTCACTGTTGTTCAAAACTACATTCTCAAGGAAACTTTACATGAGCAAGAAGAAATTCTTTACTATGAGGGTGGTGAGGCACTGGAACAGGTTGCCCAGAGAAGTTGTGGATGCCCCATCCCTGGAAGTGTTGAAGGCCAGGTTGGATGGGGTTTTGAGCAACCTGGTCTAGTGGAAGATGCCCTGGCCCATGGCAGGGGGTTGGAATTAGGTGATCTTTAAGGTCCCTTCCAACCCAAACCATTCTAATTTATGAACAAATTATTTGAAGTGATTATAGAAATCTCCATAACAGAAAGGATGCCTATAGGTACTTGTAAGAAGATGCTGTTTTTCTGATCAAATGCAATGTGTTTAAGAGCAGACATACTGTTTGTTTGTTTGTTTTTATTTTGACTTTAAAGGCATACTGCTGCAAACAATAGAAAATAACTTATTTTAAGAATTTGTTACAAGCTTTTTATCCTTCCTTCTTTCTTTCTTTCTTTCTTTCTTTCTTTCTTTCTTTCTTTCTTTCTTTTTATTTATTTATTTATTTATTTATTTTCACTCAGATTAATCTTCCTCATCAGAAAGGTCTGGAAATGGGAGCTGAAAGACGGCTCCATTTTTCTGCAGGGACATGGGAACAACAATATATTTTAAATTCCTGTATTACCTTAGGTACTTTCTGCATAGACACCCTTTTAATAGCAGCATCCTGGTGCCCAAACAGTTCAGCAGCTATCAATAATGTGACAATTGTGACTGCTTTTTGAGAGAGATGAATAACATGGAGAAGGAGAAGGAGAAGGAGAAGGAGAAGGAGGAGGAGAAGGAGAAGGAGAAGGAGAAGACCTGGAAGTGGATAAAAACAATCTTCAGGGTAGCAAAGAACAAATAGTATCTAAAATACATGAAAGGCACTATATACAGTAAATTCAGATGTAGTGTTGAGCTATAGACCAGTGAATACTGAGGTACAAAAGCATGTTAGGAAAAATAAAAGTGACCCCAATTAGATGCTAGAGAGAGAAAGAAGAAACCAGCAACCTCAACATTTTATTCTTCTGAACAAATTACTCTAGAGGCTTGCAGTTTACAGTGTTGCCTTCTCCATCAGTCTGAAGCTACCAACTACTGCAGCTACCAGCTGCTGAAATATGCTATCTTTTCAAGATTATTAACATGTTTTATTTTTAATCTTGTGCTTGTCAGTATTCTCATTTCAATGTAATCAATACTGTCATCTTATTAAAAATGTCATCTCCTATTTTAACTATGTACCCTATTCAGCTCAAATCAGCGGCTTGTCACTCAGTTGGGACCTTATATGACTATCTTGGGGCAGTGGGGGTGAAATCACCAAATTAACGAATACCAAAAGTTCAAACCCCTAGAGGGGAATTATTTCTGTACAAAGTTATTTTCCTTCCAGCTATACAAATGTGTGTGCATTCACTAAAAAAAAAAAAAGGAAACAGCCTGCACTTTCATTCTAAAGAAGGTGACTTGTTCATTCTGATCTTCAGTGATGGCAAACTCTGATGCTCAACTGATATTAACTGAAGTGCTTCCTGACTTCAGACACATGTATAAACTAAAACAAGAGAAGAGAAACTTCACAATATATGATGTAGATAGATTTCAGGGGAACCACATTCTATTCACCTTTACATGCACACAAACCTCTGTGACAGGAACTTGTCTACATGCAAAGGAAGAGCTTCTAATAGCTTTCTGCATGCAGCATTTTGGATTTTGTATCTTATTTAAGTAGGATACAAAATGTCATCTTTCTCCCTTGAAAGATTTTATTTCACATTATCTACAATATCATACACATGGTATTGCCCAACTAGCAGTTTATATTATTTTGGATTTGAAGTTAAACTTAATTTGACAATGTATGGACATGATATGTAACAGGCAAAATTTGTCTTTGCAAATGGAACCAGCTGCCCCCTACTTGCAGCAGAACAGCTGAACCTACAAGATACAATTTAGAAAGCAAGTAGTTCTCATACTCCTGAGGCAAATGGCACTTTTGAATTCTGCAAATCCTACTACAAATAGCCTCATTGAAAAGTCAGAGGACAGTACTCTTGTATATGTCTTTTCACTTTAGGAAATGTAAAGCCACCTCATTTTATTCTCCCCAAAAGACAAACAGGATGTATTTCTTTTTCTTCCTCACTTAGAAATTCCAGTACTATCTAGACAGAAACTCATGAGAAGCAACAAAAGAAAATAGAAGAGAAACTAACAGCTCAGGAAAAGGATAAATAATAATAATAATAATAATAATAATAATTTAACTGTTTGAAACTCTTCTTATACATTTGGTTTTGATGTTGTTTAGCATCAGTAGGTATCACACTGTGCTCACAATGAAGCACTCCAGAGTGGCAAGGAAGTACTGTAGCAGAGTCTGAGGAAAAAAAAAAAAAAAAAAAAAAGCATTCCTCATTGTTTTACAGGTTAAGCACATGTTGTCAGGGAGAGATGGAAAAAGAAAGAAAAGTACAATCTTTAAAAAAGTGTTCAAGGCTAACTAAAAGAGAAAATTTCAAATGAAGTAAAAACATGTAATTTTGCACTGTAAACATTACAAATATGACAGAATACCAAATATTTTCTCATTTTATAATTTTATTTAAATAAATATCTACTTCCATATACTACCCCAAGAGAAAAATATCATCTGTTTTTCTGAAGTGTTTTTGTTACTGTGTTCTAAGGTACGTTCAGAATCTTTCAATGCAAAAAGCCTTTTTGTGTAAAGTAACTCAAAGACTTTTACTCATGAATTCCCTTTCCTAATTCCTAGTTTATCCCCAAATCAGCACCAAATTTATGTAAAAGATTAAAAAATGGAACAAGTCAAAGATGAAAAGAATCAAGATGAAAATAATCCATCAAGACCTGGAGAAATCTAAAGCTTTTATAGTATCATGATCTCACACAATAGAACTCAATGAGAATTTGGCTGCCAGACTAAGAAAAGAATGAAAAGAGCTTGAAATCAATGCTTTCAGATTATGGTCTAGACCATATTATAGAGAAAACAAGTCAGAGGTAAACAACATTTGCAGTTAATTAGGCATGTACTATCAATTCTGACAAAAATTTCACTACATTTTCTTTCTTTTTACATCCGTATATACCAGAAGTAGAAATGTTGAGACAACTTATTCCAGGTATTCATGTGCATATGTTGCCCCGCATTTACTGTGGTAAAGAGTGAAAAGTCTGACAAAGCAATACATAAACCTGCTAGCACTGTCAGGACAAGAGAGCACAACCAGCTGTCCCTGCCGGTCACCTCCATTGTGAAGAACACCATGTGAAAAACTGAAAAATTCAAGCCTATTAAGGAATGCTACAATCACCTATTCAGCTTTTATTTACAAAACAAAAGCCAGCACTAAATCTGAAATAACCCCCAGTGTATGTTGAGGGCAAATATCATGAAATGACTAAAACTCTGCATGGCAGAAGAGGTACTTTCTAAGAGACTAGCATTTGTTTCCTGAATCTTATAATCCTAGAATCATCTAGGTTGGAAAGGCCTTCAAGATCTTTGAAACTTAACACACCCTTTTTAAAGAGCCTTCATGCAATGGCTGCTTGATGCTTGGAGGGCGTAATAGAATTCTACATCTACATTCTACATCTCGGCTGCACCAAAAAAGAGTTCATTTGTTTCTCTTTTACTTTAATCTCTAATCTACTAATCTGTGACCAAGTCTGAGCAAGAAAAAAGATAAAAGAATAAATTAAATACCAAGTCTAAAAGCAAATCTGTTGTTTGAAACAAAGGCTTCCAGAGGTGAAGAGAACAGCTAAATTTACCAAGAATTAGAAGGGAAACAAAGATCAAAGGAAGAAAACCTCTCTCTCTGTCTTTTTCTTTTTTAAATATGCAAGCATACAGCAGTCTTTTGAAAAAAAAGGCTATTTAAGCTGGAGAGTGAAGGTGAAAAAACAAGCTAACTTTTGCTGCTTTTCACCAGCAAACAGGTGTTCACAATTATAACAGTGTTCTAGCATTACAACTGCACTTGTTGGCAATCCTGGATGTCTTTGTGTATATGAAGGAGTGGGGGAGGAAGAAGAGACTGTAACATTCAGATTTATGCATTTAATAAATTTAAAATATTTCAGCTTTCTGGGACTCAAACACTTTTATTACAGCAGTGGAGTTGTCAGGGGGCTCTGTGCCACACGAAGAGTAACATCATAACACTATAGAAGAGGCCTGGGAGCAGGTCACTTGTCATAGGAGGAGAAAGGCTCTTACTCCTCCTGAAGTCTTGCCATTGAGGAACAGATTCAGTGCCCTCCAGGCTGAGGAAGAGCTGGGCAAGACTTCAAGGGAGGCAACTGGGCCAACAGAACCTGTGCCTAGTGGGAACATCCAGAAGAAGCAGTGGGTGATTGTTGTGGATGACTGTATTGGGTTTACATGGCAAGGGGTTGGTAGCAAGGGGGCTGCAGGTGGCCTCTGTGAGCAGAGTCCAGAAGTTGCCCCATGTCAGATCAGAGCCAGCTCCAGCTGGCTTCAAAATGGACCTGCCACTGGCCAGACCCAGGCAATGAGTGACACTGGTTGTGCCTCTAAGAGAGCAGATTTAAGAAAGGAAAAAACTGCTGTGCAAGACTAGCTGGGAGAGAGGAGTGAGAAATGTGAGAGACACAGCCCTGCAGGCACCCAGGTCAGTGCAGAAGGAGGGCAGGAGGGGCTCCAGGCGCCGCAGCACAAGTTCCCCTGCGGCCCGTGGAGAGGCCCATGGTGGAGCAGGCCGTCCCCCTGCAGCCCATGGGTACCACACGGAGCAGATCTCCACGCTGCAGCCATGGAGGAGCCCCCATGGAGCAGGTGGATGTGGCCTGAAGGAGGCTGCGGCCCATGGGAGCCCCCGCAGGAGCAGGCCCCAGGCCAGAGCTGCAGCCCGTGGAGAGGAGCCCACGCAGGAGCAGGAGGCCTGGCGGGAGCTGCCGCCCATGGGGGAGCCATGTTGGAGCAGTTTGGTCCTGAGGGATGGACTCCGTGGTACGGACCCATANTGGATGGGAGAAGGTGTTTTAATTTGCTTGTAGTTTCTGACTGCTCTAGTCCACTAGTGATTAGGTCATAAATTATATTAATCTCCTTATGCTGAGTCTGTTTTGCCCATGATGATAATTGGTGAGTGATCTTCCTGTCCTTATCTCAACCCTTGAACCCTTTCCATCATATATTCTCCCCCTTTTCCTTTGGGGAGGGTGAGTGAGAGAGAGGTTGCGGTGGAGTTCAGCTGCCAAGCAGGGTAAAACCACCACAGTGACTCCCTGCTGCAGGGTATGGATACACCCATCTACCTACCTGACCTCTTGTCTACAGAGGTTTGTTACCTGCCAGGGGCTTGGATAAGAGATGTCATAGAAGGACTGCCAAAGCTTGTCCATTAGTCAGACCATGACCCTCTGCTGCTTTTCCATGTGGCTGCTAATGACACCAAGGTTAAATTAGGAACCATCAAACACAACTTTAGAGCTCTGGGTATGGTGCTCAAGGGTCTGGGAGCCCAGGTTGTTTTTTCCTCAGTACTTCCAGTGAGGGCAAGGATGTCAGGAGGAGGAGATGGATATTCCAAGTTAATGACTGGCTGCGCCACTGGGGTTGACAAAAGGGTTTTGGTTTCTGTGACCACGGAACCCTGTCTGAAGACCAAGAACTGATGGGGAGAGATGGGATCCATCTCACTAGGAGGGGCATGTGTGTCTTTGCTAACAGGATGGCCAACATGGTAAGGAGGGCTTTAAACTAGGAAAGACGGAGGAAGGGGAGAGTTACAGGGACAGGGTAGGCAGCAAAAAGTGGCTCAAGCCAGGATGCCTCCAGCAGGTGGATGTAGCCGGGGAAGCGAGTGTAGGACATGACTATGGAGGATCCTCTTGCACCCCTCCTGGGAAACCTGTAGGCTCAGTCAGTTCTTTGAAATGCTTGTATAGCAATGCACGTAGCATGGGAAATAAACAGGAAGAATTGGAGATCTGCATGCCGTTGCAAGGCTAAGATCTCATCGCAATTACAGAAACATGGTGGGATATCTCACATGACTGGATTGCTGTCATGGAGGGCTACGTGCTTTTTAGGAAAGACAGGCCAGAAAGGCAAGGTGGTGGAGTTGCTCTTTATGTGAGAAAGCAACTGGACTGCATCAAGCTCTGCCTAGGAGTGAATGGAGAGCAAGTTGAGAGCTTATGGGTAAGAATTAAAGGGCAGGCTACCATGGCTGATACTGTTGTGGGTGATTGCTACAGGCCACCTGATCAGGAAGAGGAAGTAGATGAAGTCTTCTACAGACAGCTGAAAGTAGCCTCACAATCACAGGCCCTGGTTCTCACAGGGGACTTCAGCCATGATTATATCTGCTGGAAAGACCATACAGCTAGGCACAAACAGTCTAGGAGGTTCTTGCAGAGCATTGATGATAACTTTTTGATGCAAGTGTTCAAGGAGCCAATAAGGAGAGGTGTGCTGCTGGACCTTGTATTAACAGAAGGGCTGGTTGGAGACATGAAGTTTGGGGGCAGCCTTGGCTATGGTGAC
>VXAA01000608.1:0-14946 GCA_013399115.1 Anseranas semipalmata
GTTTTCCCCTTAGAGATAGGAGGAACCCATCTGCAGCCATCAGGTCAGGTGCTGAGTAAAGCGCCCTGTGGTCAAAAAAACCAAAATCACTGTAATGGCACCAGCCTCTGAGCCATGTATTTATCAGGTGGGCTTTCCGGGTCCTCTCTGTATCCCTCCCTGCCACTGAAGGGATAGAGGAAATATGTATGGATGTATGTGCATAATTTTGTTTGGAGGCATCTGTGGATACATACATGTGAGAAAAGAGTTGACACGGAAGATTCTTTTAAGACAAATCCTGCTGAAATGTCAGAACTTCCATACATTTTACCCCATACCATGTTACTCAACCTTTGTGTAACAACAAAAAAAATTGTGGCCTTTTGCATCTATTGTCAAAATCTACTGAGTCCACCACCCTTACAATTATCATCCAAGAAGACACAGAATATTGCTTTAAAATATTGCATACAATATTTGGCTTGTAATGTATTAGACTATAGTACAATTGTACAAATATATTAAGTTCTTCCCTCAATGCTCATATGACACAATCTTCCATGAGAAGACCAATGAGAGAAATCTAGAAAATTTTTGCAGCATTTCCTCTGTAATACCCACAGCTTTACCAACTGGACATACGATTGTTTATCTCATTTGAGGTTACAGTCATTATGCTGATTATGTGCATTCCCCTTATGATGATAGCAGCAGCTTTCACTACTGTGGTTAAAACCAGTTTCCAAATGTATGCAGTTGACACCTAACATACTTGTCTAGACATTAGTCTTAGACGTTAGTCTAAATCTGCAGTACTTTTCTCCAGAGTTCTCCACAAGGCTGGTATGAGAAGACATAAGGAAAGAAAGAAGGAAAGAAGGAAAGAAGGAAAGAAGGAAAGAAGGAAAGAAGGAAAGAAGGAAAGAAGGAAAGAAGGAAAGAAGGAAAGAAGGAAAGAAGGAAAGAAAGAAAGAAAGAAAGAAAGAAAGAAAGAAAGAAAGAAAGAAAGAAAGAAAGAAGGAAAGAAAGAAAGAAGGAAAGAAAGAAAGAAGGAAAGAAGGAAAGAAGGAAAGAAGGAAAGAAGGAAAGAAGGAAAGAAAGAAGGAAAGAAAGAAGGAGAGAAAGAAGGAGAGAAAGAAAGAGAGAAAGAAAGAGAGGAAAGAAGGAAAGAAAGAAAGAAAGAAAGAAAGAAAGAAAGAAAGAAAGAAAGAAAGAAAGAAAGAAAGAAAGAAGGAAAGAAGGAAAGAAGGAAAGAAGGAAAGAAGGAAAGAAAGAAGGAGAGAAAGAAGGAGAGAAAGAAGGAGAGAAAGAGAGAAAGAGAGAAAGAGAGAAAGAGAGAAAGAGAGAAAGAGAGAAAGAGAGAAAGAGAGAAAGAGAGAAAGAGAGAAAGAAAGAAAGAAAGAAAGAAAGAAAGAAAGAAAGAAAGAAAGAAAGAAAGAAAGAAAGAAAGAAAGAAAGAAAGAAAGAAAGAGGTGCAAGTACCCCAATAGTATTGTTAGAATGTCCTTTTCATTGTATAGGCAGAAAATGCATGATGCACCAAATATATTTGCTATTGTGTCTATCCTAAGAAACTCAGATTCTGAAAGCAACAGACATACTAAGAGGTAAACAACAGTCATCTCTGTGCAGATTAAAACACTTTATCACAGGCAGCACAACAGAATTCCACATTCTAGAGACATATAATCTTTTATAATACAAAACCCTTATTACACTTCTAGGCCAGAAAACAGCCATCAGTTTCTGAATGTACTCTGTTAGAAACTGTTACCATTTGCCTTGGACTCTGCCCTGTTTGGTATATGACAAGCAAATGTAAGTTTTATGTTCCAGCATTTAGTGAAACAAACACTTACTGACCAATAGATCAATAAAATTCAACATTATTATAAGCTAATTCTACACTTATAGCAGAACTGTATTGGATATAACACTTACAAAATAAAATCTAAAGAATTGTGCAGTGAGAAACAGATTTTTAATCCTAAATACTTGCCAATACATTCCACATATTTTTAATATGTATGTAGGATCTAAAAATGTGTGAGTCAGTATGTTATCATTAATGCCAAAATGTACTGGAAGCAAAGAGCTGGCCTATAAAATTTACTCATGTAAGTTAACACTTACTTGAAAGGAGGGGTTTTAATGGAACTGCTTCTGTCACTGAGTGCTTATCAGCATGAGCTAGGGCTCCACAATCTGGCCTTTTAAAGAAAATTGCTTTTCTGAGTTTCAGGTGGCACATTATGTAAGCCTGTACTGCAGCACCTGCAGTGCATGATATGGAACAACATATGCTTGTCTTATGGCACCATTTCTTTAGAATAACACTCAACATGCCTGATGCTAAAAAAGAAGAACAAAACAGAACAACACATTTGTTTTCAGAACAACCAACTATTTTAAACCCAAGATTTACCTGATTTTTTTTTTGCTGGTGCTTTGGGTTTTTTTTTTTCTTTGATTTTTGGGGGCTGTGGGGGGTGTGGGGGTGAGAGAATATGCTCCTTAAGTTCTTTAGAACACAATACAAAGCAATGCTTTAATGAAATCAAATAAAACATTTAGGTAAAATAAGATTCTCTAAAAATTTTCAGCACATAATTAACCATTATAAAGCCTGAACTCTATGCTTCCCTGAGGTGTTAACATCAAAATTAGCAGCAGAAAATACTGTGAGCCTCTGCTTGAAATGTTGATTATGACAGTGTTCTTTTTCTCTGAAGTTAATTGCCGAGAAAACCCAATCCGTTCTGTTTCCTGGTCTCAGTGATGTCCTGTGATAAACAGAGAAGGACCCCAAATCTTACAAATCAGTGTACAGAGTCTTTAGGACTACTAGTCATACTGCTAACATGTAATCCAAACAAAAAATAGTATGTATGTGAATTAATTAAAACCAGAAAGGAGAAGGGAGACCAGAATTTGCCTTTATTCCTGTTTATGAACCAAATCCTACAGCAATGTAAAGAAGACAGAACTGTGGGCTGGGTAGTTTATTATTAAAAGGAAAGAGCAGCAGGGATAGCCTAAGGGCTGGAGATGAAGACCTGCAGAAAGGGTTGCATTCCCTTTGCTCTGTGTAAAGCACACCCCTGCAAAGTCTAACTTGTTGCAGCAAACTCATATACTGAATAGCTTTTCCCTACAGTCCATGACCTAAGGGTTCAGATGTAAGTGCTTAAAAGCTAGTTTTGCAAAACACATCTGTGGCACCTCAGATCAGCTTTACTTCAAGAAATTTTTGGTTAGCTTTGGGGGATTGTCAGTGTTATGAACATGCAACATCAGAAAAGTGAAAACAAAGGGCTGGTACAGTTGAGTCAGCTATAAGTAGTAGCACCAAGCCAAAAAACTGGCTGGATGACTGGGCCCATAAGGACATCATGAATGGAGTTAAACCCACTTGGCAACCAGTCACAAGTGGTGTTCCCCAGTGCTCAGTACTGGGAACAGTTCTGTTTAACGTTTTTATCAATGATCTTGATGAGGGGATTGAGTGCACCCACAGTAAGTTTGCAGATGCGTGGGATTGTTGATGTGCTTGAGGCTAGGAAGGCTCTGCAGAGGGATCTGTATAGGCTAGATTGATGGGATACGTCCAATTGTATGGCATTCAGCAGGGCTAAATGTCATGTGCTACACTTGGGTGACAACAACCTGATGCAGAGACATAGGCTCAGGGAAGAGTGGCTGGAAAGTTGCTCTGCGGAAAAGGACCTGGGGGATCAACATCTGGCTGAACATGAGCCAGCAGTGACCAAGGCCAATGCCATCCTGGTCTGCATCAGAAATGGCACGGCCAGCAGGACTAGAGAAGTGATTGTCCCTTTGTACTCAGCACTGGTGAGACTGCACCTTGAGTACAGTGTTCAGTTTCAGGCCCCACACTACAAGAAAGAAACGGAGTTGCTGGAACGCATTCAGAGAAGAGTGGCAAAGCTGGTGGAGAAACTAGAAAATAAGACATACAGGGCGTGGCTGAGGGAACTAGGGTTGTTTAGTCTTGCAAAAAGGAGGCTGAGGAGAGACCTCATTGCTCTCTCCAACTACCTGAAAGGAGGTTGTAGCTAGGTGGGTTGCTGGTCTTTTTTCTCAAGTGACAAGTGAGAGGAACGTGAGGCAATGGCCTTAAGTTGTATCAAGGGAGGTTTAGATTAGATGTCAGGAAGAATTTCTTCATGGAAAGACTGTTTAGTCATTGGAACAGGGTGCACAGGGAAATGGTAGAGTTGTCATCCCTGGAGGTATTTAAGAGACACGTGGATGTGGTGCCTAGAGATGTGATTTAGTGCTGCACTTGGTAGTGTTAGGTGATGTTTGGACTTGATCTTAAAGGTCTTTTCCAATCTAAATGATTCTATCATTCTAACATTAAGAGAGAAATACTGACACAGAAAGGTGTAGAGCTCAGAAAAATGCTAAGTTGGAAGGTGGCGACAAAGCAACGTGGGAATAGAGCTCATTTCAAGGATCAAGGTTAGAAATTATCCAGCTGACTTGCAAATGACTAACCAGAAGATCATGTCGCTATGTGCTTGCATGTAATGTTGTAAGCTTTCTCTAAGGCTTAAGCCAATAGTATGTCAGACACTGACTGAGAGAGAGAGAGAGAGAGAGAGAGAGAGAGACTTGAGGGTTTCTGCACATAATAAAATGTGTCCAAACACAAGTCTGTTGGTCGAGAAAAGTTTGACTCTACTACCAAACAAGATTAGCACCAAAAATTGTTAAAGTCATACAGTGCCATATCTAACACATGAAAATTACTGACAGCCTACATTCAGATAGAATTGCCTTGTGGTGCTGAGTAGAATCACAGAATGGTTGAGGTTGGAAGGGACCTCTGGAGATCACCTGGTCCAAGCTCCCTGCCAAGCAGGGCCACCTAGAGCACGTTGCACAGGATCACATCCAGCCGGGTTTTGAATGTCTCCAGAGAAGGAGACTCCACAGCCTCTCTGGGCAACCTGTTTCAGTGCTCTGTCACCCTCACAGGAAACAAGTGCCCCTTCATGTTCAGCTGGAACTTCCTGTGTTTCAGTTTGTGCCCATTGCCCCTTGTCCTGTCACTGGGCACCACTGAAAAGAGTCCAGCCCCATCCTCTTGACACCCTCCCTTCAGATATTTGTACACATTGATAAGATCCCCTCTCAGTCTTCTCTTCTCCAAGCTAAACAGGCCCAGCTCTCTCAGCCTCTCCTCCTATGTGAGATGCTCCAGTCCCCCTCATCATCTTCGTAGCCCTCCGCTGGACCTGCTCCAGGAGCTCCATGTCCCTCTTGTGCTGGGGAGCCCAGAACTGGACACAGTCCTCCAAGTGTGGCCTCACCAGGGCTGAGCAGAGGGGCACGATCACCTCCCTCGGCCTGCTGGCAACACTCCTCCTAATGCACCCCAGGATACCATTGGCCTTCTTGGCCACAAGGACACACTGCTGGCTCATGGTTAACATGCTGTCCACCAGGACTTCCAGGTCCTTTTCAGCAGAACTGCTTTCCAGCAGGTCAGCTCCCAACCTGTACTGGTGCATGGGGTTACCCCTCCCCAGGTGCAGGACCCTGCACTTGTCTTTGTTGAACTTCATGAGGTTCCTCACTGCCCAACTTTCCAGCTTATCTAGGTCCCTCTGAATGGCAGCACAACCCTCTGGTGCATCAGTTACTCCTCACAGTCTTGTGTCATCAGCAAACTTGCTGAGGGTGCACTCTATTCCATCACCCATGTCACTGATGAATAAGTTGAACAGAACTGGATCCAGTACAGACCCCTGGGGGACACCGCTAGCTGCTGGCCTGCAACTAGACTCAGTGCTGGTGAGCACAGTCCCCTGAGCTCTGCCATCCAGACAGTTCTCAATCCACCTCACTGTCCATTCACCTACCCCGTACTTCCTGAACTTTCCTATGAGGATGTTGTGGGAGACAGTGTTGAACTGAAAGTCTTAGTGCATTATTGTTTTCAAAAAATGGTAAGTCAATGAAATCTATCATATCGTGATCTGTGACACATCTGTGCTACTGTTTTTAGGAAGGAAGGCCATCTTACTACTCTTTGTCTACCTTGGTTCTGCATTGTTAGAGTCTCTCTTCTACTTTGTACATCTGTCTAAGCTAATGTCCTTCCATATACATGGACATGTGAAATTATTGGACTTTGTGACAATTTTTCAACTATATAGTTCACAGTTTTCAGGAATGGCAGCTCCTAGAAATTTCAAATACATTACTTTCTTTCCACCCCTTCCCACAAACTTTCATTATGATATTTAATTTGACATTACATACTTATCAATGTCCTCCTCTTAGCAGCTGGAACTCCAGCATCATCTTCATTAAGACCTCGAGACACATGTATTATTTAGGAAAGATACTTGTTTCCAAGCATATTAAAGAGAGAATGAACATACAATGGTGTTGACAAACATTTTCAAAATATATTTTTAAAAATACCTATTTTCTAGTGAAGTTGAAGTTAAAAATTTCATAGTTTTAACATACACACTCTGCTGTGTTAAGAGTCTTGGTGAAAACCATGAAAAGAATGTGTTCATTAAAAAAATAAAAAAGAGCAAAATATGTAAATTATATTAGACACATTCCTCAAATATGCAAAATTATGCTTTTATTTATATACACTCTTCAGACCTCTGTGTCTTCAGCTTTAAAAGGAATGTGTTTTGTTTCTTATCCTTTTTGTGATATTCTTTATAAGGAATCATAGTCTTTACCTAGAAACTGGCCTGTAAAATGTGACTTTTCTACCCAAAACAGATTTATGTACATAAACAGTAGAATCTGACCTTTATCCTCCTTAGCAAAATCAGTGGCAATATGTTGGTGGTTTCTGATGATTTTTACAAAATTCCAAATAATACAGCTCTACAATAGCTATTGTAGTCTTCCTCCCTCTTTCTCAGAGCTATATTATCATTTATATAAAAGAGAGTATTGTAAAACAAAACTCCAGCCCAAACATACACTCCAGACTGTACTGATCAGTAATCCAAAGATCACAAACTCTGTTCACAAGCACGTTTCCTTCAGCTCACACAGGTAATACTGTTGTACTGAAGAAAGGGATGAAGAATTTTGAGTTACAGGAAGTCATTAAGTATAATCAATCCTGGCCCAGAGATCAAAATTATGGAATACGCTAATTAAGAAGAAAATTTTCTGCTTTTTTTTTTTTTTCATGGTATTTAAATCATTTAAATACCATGTTAAAATTTATGATATTTAAACATTTAACCTTCATGATATTTAAAACCTGGCATTTAGGCCATTTATAACAACAAAATTAAGATATACTCGAATGTTTAAAGGATCAGAAAATTTCATACAAATACAAGAACAAATACCAGTCTTGTATAAACATTTACTTCTGTTATTTTAACTGAGATGGGTTCACAATGACTTGACATTTCACCCATAATACTGTATAAAATATAATACGAAGTAAGTAACAGATATAATCTCCTTTGTGTCTAATGAAACAGGTACGACTATTTACAGGTACAGAGTATTTTCCTTCATATCTTGTTTCACTAGCACAGACAGGATGAAGATCAAGGATTTAGAAAATAAATCAGATTTTGAATTAAGGAATGAACCAGGGATAAAGTGGATTTGGCCCTGAGAAGTTCTTATAAGGTTTTACCTCCAAGGAGTTGAAATTCCATACTAAAAAAATATTTACTCTACATTTTTTCTAGCTTGGGGAACTTCTGAAGAAGTACGTGGAGACTGCAAAACTCTTGATACGTACCATTTTTAATGAATATAGTTTTTGACCAGTAAAGATGGGAGCTGATACAGATGATTTGCAGAAGATCTTTGATCTCTCTAAGCATTGTATCTCATCTCAGCTTTTTAATTCTTGTGAACTAAGCTAACAATTTAGAAGATCAGTGTGATGAATAATGCTCTCCTATTGTGTATTTAACTGGCTTTAATGAAAAAGATAAAAGATCTTAATTTCTCATATTCAGAACTTTCATTGATCTTGACAGCAACGGTTAAGCTATCTGTCATCATTAATTCTACAGGGCTCTCTGTAGCAGTAGCACTGAATTTAGATGTTCTCAATATAGGAGAAAAAAAAGCCATGGCTACTGTGAGATCATATTTTGACATACAGTTCTGTGAGTGCTGGAACAGTTCAATAATGCCTAATGATGTGGTCAGTTTGGATAGGTATCACCTACAGAGTACAGTGACAAATAACATCGACCCTTACAGTGATGTTTTTTAGTAGTTACTTATACTTGTTTCTAAAACTTCATAAAATGAACAAATAGATACAGATTCTTATCTGAATCTGACAGATGAAGTTCTCTTTTAATGCTAACTGTGTGCAGCCTGCCACCAGGTGATGGATTAGCTGAGGTTCAGAAGTAGTGTACCATATCAGAGTTCACAGTACACTGCAATGTGAGATGGCCTTTTGCAGAATTTAAAGTATTTAATAATGAATGGTAAATTACAGTCTTTCTTTTCTCCTGTCCTTCCAGTTTAAGAAGAAAGAAACCCGTGAAAAGAAACATCTAGAAAACCAAATATGCAAATTTTATACAAGAAAACAATGACTTGCATTGTTCTTGCAATTATTTATACCCTTCTAAAGATTCTCAGCATTTCCAAAATGTGTAAATGGATCATAGTGTAAACAAGAACCAGACATTAGACATGTTGAGTTAACTTTTAATTTATAAGGAACACTTAAAGCAATGCCAATATGTCTGAAGATAAGAAAAAGAGCTGGAAAATAATTGAGAAGGGTATTTTGAATTGTCAGAAGGCAAATCTCTGCAGACTAACTCACTAGTATTAAAAAGAAAAAAAAAAAAAGATGCTGCTAATGCTTTGCTAGTCATTCATTGAGTTTTTTCTGAGATGTAACTGCAGAGTCACTTCTGGAAATTAGGAAAAGCTTTACAATTAGAAACCTTATTTGCATTACTTCCATTTTTTTATGGACCCAATAGCAGTCAAATATAATAATTATTTTTTTCTCTGTTATACTACATGTTTTATAGTATCCCAACTTTCCTGGGTTGCTTACAGCAAAAGGAGGAGACTACGTGATATATTTCATTAGTAATCTGAGTCATTGTAAGAATTATGAATTTGACCCTCTGACCACACCGTTCATGGCTGATTCAGATTTCAGGTGTCATTTTCAAGTGGTTAAAAGTCCTGCAAACTTAAATTTAACCAGTGCAGAGCAACTTTGAATAGCCAGAGTCTGAAATATATATCATTGTCTCCTGAAACTGATTTATCCTTGAATATCTTGTTCTCAGATTTTTTTCTTTTTTTTTCTTTTTTCTTTTTTTTCCTGGGGAAAAAAAAAAAAAAAGAACAAAACAAAACAAACAAACATACAACAACAACAACAAATGAATTATGTGATGTCCCGAGTGAAAAGCAAAGGAAATAAAACAAACATAACCCCAGCCCTTTGCTTCTGTTGTGCATAGGAAGTCAGTCACTAGAAAAGAATGTTATAGCTTCATAGCAATGTTTGTGCCTCCAAACCTAGCAGTATGGCAAAATACTTTTTTGTTATTACAATAACCCTTTTTTTACTGCCTGTTACCCGGAGTTCATACTCCAGGTAACCTTTGGAGAGAGCAACCCAGAAATTTTGTGTTTGTTGCATTCTGTATCCAAAAGCTAATAATCCATGTTACATGGGCACCAGCAATTCCCTTATACTCAGTTGATGGTATTTTTTTTTCTGCCATCTAGTATAACACTAGAGCTTTTAAGGAGTAGTTTATAGGACACATATTTTTCTTTCACAACAGAAATATCACTAGCCTACTTATCCTCTGTGGTGTCTAAGTACTTGCTTGATGCTTCTTTGTGCCATTCAGCTGTCAGCTAGATTCATAGCTCTTGATATACTTTGTCTAACATTTCATTCTAGCTTTCTTTAATATAAAAACAAAAAACAGTCATTTGATGAGTTGATAGTCACCTGATAATATAGAAAATTATCTGTTTGGGAGACTTCTTGGGGTTTTGTTTTTGGAAGTGGAGGTTCCCCATTGCATGACTAATAATGTATTTGCTTCTGAAATGTACTTATGCCAAAATATGTATTATTTGAGGTGTGCTGTTCAGAAAACATTGATTTACATGTATATAAATCTTCTAATTAATTTAGTGCTGTTGTACCTTTTACATAGTGCTTGTGTACGTCAGAAGTTACCACATGCACGGACACACACAAATACGCTCTCACATACACACAATCACACAATACATTTTTTCACAGATTCCTGGCAAGTATTAAGTATTAGAAAATGGAAATCAGCCCAAAGATTGATCATAACAGATTAGAACATAGAGAATGGGATTAAGTACCTCTGAACACTGTAGCAATGTAAATGAACAAGACATATAAGAAATGCTATCACAAGTAGCTCACACCTTCCTGACTCCAATCATCATGTAGCGTTGGCTTGTTTTAGTTACCTGAAGAGGCAGTCATAGAAAATAGCAGTTAGCTTGTAGTGCATAAAGCTGGTTGTGGAATATTTCCCTCTGAATCAGCAGTCTTCTAACACTGCGGTCTATTGCTGTTCATGGTAAAATTGTCATCTTCTTGTGAAGAAGATGTTATTATTTTTTTGTAACAAGACCATATCTCTTCATTAGGTACATTAATCACAATCACTTGCCTAAATTCCTATCCAAAAATGGTTAAATAGGAAAATGCAATTTATTCAGGGCTCACCATTCTCAGGGTAGAATATATCTAGAGCATAGGATTTTAGAGCCTGAGAGTCTAACTTGGAGGTCTACTTAATATGTAATAGTAAAAAATAAACATTGAGTAAGGCACAGTCTTAATTTCTGATAGTTTTAATGCATTTTTTTATATACATATGTATCAGTAAATGTGTAAATAAACTTGATTTATAAATAGAAGTCAAAACATTTGAAGCCAAAAGAAGTCTGTAAATATTTTGTATGTAACCAAATATTCTAAACGCTGTTTTACTGTGTTTTCTTCTTCATTGTCAAATGAACTCACCTTATCTACTGCCTTTAGGTTAAAAAAAAGCATTCCATTTTATTAAATAAGCAGTAATTCTCACACTTTTAACAAGAAACTGCTTTACTTTTGTAACTTATTAAGTGATCTTCTGTGCACATTTGTAATGGACTTTGGATACTTTAAACTGAAGTATCATGCAAAATATAAGATATTATTTACGTAATGTAGGAAAATAGAGTGTATCTTTGGCCTTGTTCTTGTACCTATTGAAGTGTTTCACAAATTCAACTTCTAGCATTTTACTTCCAAGTCGTTACTTTTATTTCCAGTGTTTCCTCACCATTCATCATATGTATCTTTTTTATTATTATTATTTGTTTGATTATTTGTTTCTGAATATTGATACGTGCCATATATTTGAGAGGTTTAAAATAACTCTAGTTGACAGGAAGAAGAATCTGCTCCATTTCTTTTAGTTATGTATTATAAGCATATTTCTTATCTAAATGCAATATATATTTTTCTTAATTAGTGTGATTACTACAATTAATACATTGGTATTACTGCTATCTTCAATCTGGGAAAAAAAAACAATTCATTTGTGGTGCATTACCTGGTTTGTTTCTGGGTGACACGTGTTATTTTCTACTTTACTGAGAGATAAAACAATCTCTTTGAGGCCAGATAAATTGTCACTTCTAGTTACTCTGGGCAAGTATGACATGGCATGCAAAATTGCACACCATGTTGTTACATACAGAAAAATAATGGTTGCCACTAGTGTAATTGCTGATAAAAACAAAATTGATGTTTGATACTTAAATCAATTACCTAGCAAAAACATCTTATACCAGAGTCCTCCTACATCTAATCTAATTTAGCCCAGTGACCCAAAGGTAATCAGCATATATAAAGAACGATGAGGCTTTAGAGAGACACATTATACATTCACAATACATATTTGTGTGTTACAATCCAAATAACGACTTTCAAGGAGTGAAAATTATGTTTGAAATTCATGGTAAATGATAAGGGTAGAAAGTGGTTTTCAATACATATGTGGTGATTATATATTGCAAAGTTAACTTCAGTCTTTTCAAGACGAGAAAAATAGTACTACTTGTGAAAATGGAACTGGGTGTATAAATCACTGTGAGGGGAAATATTGAAAATTCTGGAGGAAAAAAAAAATCTGTGGTTTTTATTTTAAAAAATACAGAAGGTCATAATCAGTGCAAATGCATGACAGAACACTGAAGAGAAAATAGAACAAGAAAGGAATCAGCTATAGGGGCCATTTAGCTGTGAGAAGAGAAGAAACTAACACAAGAATGACTTAGCACATTTAGGGCAGTGCAGAGCTCTGTGTGGGAAGCCGAGTGAAATGGCACAAAACAGTTATAGCAGATGAGATCAGAAAGATGCTTTTTATTTATTTCTTAGCCTTCTTTTGGAACAAACCCTGAAAAGCTGGTTCAAGATGGAATCTGTATGTGATAGAAATAATAATGAAATAGTGGTATAGCAAATAGCGATCAGCAAGGGCCCCAGTTTGGTTTAAGTCAACAGAGAGATTTATAACTGAGAAAGGGTGGAGAAGGGAGAGGAGAAGGGGTGGCTATTTGGTCCTTCTGAAGCAAATAATGAACTGCCTTTTGAGCCAATGCAAAAAAAAAAAAAATAAAATAAAATAAATAATAAAATAAAATAAAATAAAATAAAATAAAATAAAATAAAATAATAAAAGAATCATTAAGGCAGAGTGAGTGGTACCATCTCCATTGTCTAGCAAACTTCTGTACCTGTCATCGAGATGGGGAAAGACAGGACAGAGGCTTTTGAGGATGCTCAATGGAGGTTTATTCATTTCATTCATTCAAGTCCCTACCCTGAAGGAAAGCTGCAGAGCCTTAGATCAGAGCCCTGAATCTTCACTATATCTCAAGACTCTATTCATCATATTAAAATGGGGGTTGCTCTTGCTGGCTTTCTCTCTTGTGCCGTGCTCATGAAATTGGTTGCCAGTCTAACACAGACTGCATGCTTAACGCTAAATTACAATGCAGCATTAAATGGAAAATACCTGCCTTACCATTGCAGACACTTCCAAGCATTTGAAGACAGGTAAGGGATTTAAGTAGACTTCACCTCACGTAAGATATTTTATGGATAACAGCTCTCTTCAAAAGAGCTTTTTAACATTTGATAAGATTATCACTCTGAATTAAAAAGTCATCTGTAGTTATCTGTGGTTCAGTTGACACGCTGGAGGGAAGAGATGCCATCCAGAGGGACCTGGATAGGCTTGAGAGGTGGGCTTGTGAAAACCTCATGAGGTTCAGCTAGACCAAGTACAGGGTCCTGCACCTAAGTTTGGACAATCCCTAGCACAAATACAGGCTGGGTGGCAAGTGAATTGAGAGCAGCTCTGAGAAGAAGGACCTGGGGGTGTTGGTTGACAAGAAACTCAACAGGGGCTGGCAATGTGTGCTTGCAGCCCAGAAAGCCAATGGTATCATGGACTGCATCAGAAACAGGATGACCAGCATGTCAAGGGAGGTGATTGTCTCCCTCTACTCTGCTCTTGTGAGACCCTGCCTGGAGTGCTGCATTCAGCTTTGGACCCCAACATAAGAAGGGTATGGATCTATTAGAACGAGTCCAGAGTAGGGCCACGAGGATGGTTAGAGGGCTGGAGCACCTCTCCTGTGAAGACGGGCTGAGGGAGTTGTGGCTGTTCAGCCTGGAGAAGAGAAGGCTTCAGGGAGACCTTATAGCAACCTTCCAGTACCTAAAGGGGACCTATGGGAAATCTGAGAGGGTCTGTTTATCAGGGTGCATGGTGGACAAGGGGTAATGGTTTTAAACTAAAAGAGGGTAGATTTAGATTAGATATAAGAAGGAAATTCTTTACTCTGAGGGTGGTGAGTTGGAACAGGAACACTGGAACAGGTTGCCCAGAGAAGCTGTGGGTGCCCCATCCCTGGAAGAGTTCAAGGCCAGGTTGAATAGGGCCCTGGGCAACCTGGTTTAGTGGAAGGTGTCCCTGCCCATGGCAGGGGGCTTGGAATTAGATGATCTTTAAGGTCTCTTCCAATCCAGACTGTTCTATGATTCTGTGAAAATATGCTCAGGCTCTTAAAAAAACGTTTAATTTATGTCATCAAATGTTGTTCTTCAGAAAGTTCGTAGTAAACAAAATCAAGATTTAGATACAGTGGATTAGGAAAGCTTTAAATTTGTGAATCTAAAAAGCTAGCTGAAAATGGAGCATCATTGAGCAGATTCAAAAAGATCTCTATTCCTGATCTAATCCTATTTAATATTTTTATCAAAGCCATAGTAAAAAATCTTAAATATGTGCATATACAGTTAACAGTTATTTTTGAAATAGGTAAAATGTCAAACAGGAATGAAGACCAGTCAATACTGTAGAGAAATCCAATCAAGCATTTGTATATAGAAACAAAATAGGTACAGAAATGAAGAAATGCAGGTCACAACTACTCTATGACAGAATATATTATGAAATAAGATTGAAAAACACTTATATGAAGGTGCAGGTAAGATTAAGTTCAATTTGCTAAGTGTACCACACTAATCTGTAATATTTTGCAATCTTTTCCAACTATGCAACTATGGAATTAGTTGTTAAGTAAAAAGGGTATATATACTTGGAAATGAAAAACATCTTTAATTCATTTTTTTGACCTGACATAAAACATGAGGTAAAGTCAATTTTCCAATATGGTTTTCTTCTTGACAGTCATGCTTTCACTGTATTTGAAGCTAATTAGCAATGTTTCTTCTTGATCTCCACTTGGAATTAGATATTTTATGATTACATTAATTTCCCAAAAGAAATACCATGCAAATGTCTATTCTACCTCATACCAAAAAAAAAAAAAAAAGGGGGGGGGGGGGGGGGGAGAAGCGGAAACAAATAA
>VXAA01000608.1:43199-60567 GCA_013399115.1 Anseranas semipalmata
CTTCTCCAGGCTAAACAACCCCAGCTCCCTCAGCCGCTCCTCATAAGACTTGTTCTCCAGACCCCTCACCAGCTTCGTTGCCCTTCTCTGGACACGCTCCAGCACCTCGATGGCCTTCCTGGAGTGAGGGGCCCAAAACTGAACACAGGACTCGAGGTGCGGCCTCACCAGAGCCGAGTCCAGCGGGACAATCACTTCCCTAGTCCTGCTGGCCACACTGTTCCTGATACAAGCCAGGATGCTCTTGGCCTTCTTGGCCACCTAAGTGCACTGTTGGCTCATATTCAGCCGGCTATCCACCAATACTCCCAGGTTCTTCTCTGCCAGGCAGCTTTCCAGCCACTCATCCCCCAGCCTGTAGCGCTGCTTGGGGTTGTTGTTCCCCAAGTGCAGGACCCGGCACTTGGCCTTGTTGAACTTCATACAGTTGGCCTCAGCCCCTCGTTCCAGCCTATCCAGATCTTCCTGCAGAGCCTTCCTACCTTCAAGCAGATCATCACATGCACCTAAGTTGGTATTGTCTGCAAACTTATTGAGGATGCACTCAATCCCCTCTTCCAGATCATTGATAAAGATATTGAAGAGAACTGGCCCTAAAAATCTTTCTCTTGTGTCTTCTGTCCCTGTTTCTGACTTCTGTATGCTCCTTTTTTTTCTTTTTTTTCTTTTTTTTCTGTTTGAGTTTGGTCAGGTGCTTTGTGTTCATCCAGGCATGCCTTTGCCCCCTTTATTTGACTTCCTGCCCTTCAAGATGGACCATTTCTGAGCTTGAAGGACATTTTCTGAGCTTGAATATGAAATAGTTCTCCTGGATGCCTCTGCTGTTCAGGACTGTATCCCATGGGATTGCCCCAAGGAGGTCTCTGAAGACCCCAAAGTTTTCTTTCCTGAAGTCCAACACTGTGAATCTGCCTTTAGGCTGGTTCTTTCTTCAGGATTCCCAAATCCACTATGTTGCTGTTACCCCAAGCCTGTACATCCCCAACCAGTGTATCGGGTCCTGCAGAACACCTCTACTCACTGGCTCCTCAGTCATCTGTGTCACAAAATTGACATCAAAGCACTCCAGAAACCTCTGGGATTGCTTATGCCCTGCTGTGTTTTCCCTCCAACAGATATCAGGGTGGTTTAATGTCCTCCATGAGGACAAGGGCCTGTGAGAGTGAGGCTTCTTCCAGCACCTGAAGAAGGCCTCTTCTGTTTATTCTTCCTGAACATGCAGTCTGTAGAAAACACCTACCACAACATTCCTCAGGTTTGTCTGTCCTCAGCTGATTCACTGTTCATCCCCAGGAAGACTGCTAGGCATCCCTGCCTCTCTCACTTGAACAAATCACCTTCCTAACCATTCCAGTTCTGTCCTTCCTGAAGAGCCTGTATCTATCCATGGAAGCACTGCAGTCATGTGAGTTATTCCGTCACATCTCCATGACCCCACTGTGATTCTAGCCCCACAACTTCACATAGACCTTTACTTCCTCCCCTTCGGTTCCGTATGCTGCAGGCTATAAAGGTGTTTGGATACTTCAGATGGTTGCCCAGTCATACTGATTTACCTCAAAATGATTGTGTATGACTCCCATATCTCTGTCCTGTCCACACTTCCTTATTTGTGTGCATACACTTCAGGTGATCTGACTTCATCCCTGTTTCATCAATTATAAGGTCTGTCTTGTCCACATCACTCTACATACTTTGCTTGCCAACCCTGACCATCTCTTCCTCACTTGATTATAGGTCACCACCTTCCTTTCCCATCATTCCTAGCTGAAGTCTTCCCTAGCAGATTGTCCAGACTGTTGGCAAAGATGCTATTGCCCCAGGTGGTCAGGTGGATTCTGTCACCTCCTAGCAGTTCTGGATCCTCAGAGAAGGTCCTACAGCTGTAAAAGCTGAGTCCCTGTTGACTGCAGCTGCAGAACAACTTGTTCTGTGGAATTCATCTATTCCTCCAGCCTTCTTCCATCACCAGGAGGACAAAGAAGATGCCACCTAGACACCAGGACTTGGCCATCACTCCCAAGCCATGTTGTCATGCCTCTTATGCTTTGTGTGTCCCCTGACTGTATCTGTGGTGTCCAAGTAGAAGAATAGCTGGTTGTAATAGCCTGAGGGCCAGGCTACTGGCCCCAGTAACAGCCTGTTTGTGGTATCCTGGACCCAAGCCCTTGGCAAGCAGCACCTTGTCAGGTGACAGGTTGGGTCAGCAGATGCACCTCAGTCCCTGCAGCAGGGAGTTTCTCACCACTTTTCTTTGACCCATTCTGCTTGCTCAGTACTCAGGCCCAGTCAATTCAGAGACTTCATTGGACAGAGCTCCCTGATCTCACCTGATACCAGGGTCCTGAGGAGCCATCCTCCTGGTGCTGGAGCTCACAGGCTCCCTGCCTTTGCCATCCTGGGCATCTCCATTCCCAGCCTGACAAGCACAGGTGCTGCCTGTGCCCCTTCTCAGTGCAGCTGGGGGTTAGGGCTTGTGTAGCTGCAGAGTCTTGGAGGTAATCTGGTCCATCTCCTTTTTGGCATCCCTGATGTCATGTAGTCTGCTCACCTCCTCCCACAACTCCTCTATTTGATGAGACAGATCCTCAATCAGAATAAACCTCTTTCATGTGCCAAGACCATTGTCTCCATTCACAGCAAAAGGTTCCAAACATTTCTGCAACCATTTTCTGCAAAGGTGTCTTCTCCCCCAGGGACTTGGGTCTCTGATGTTTACAGGAACAGGGACAGTTCTTCCTTATTCTGTTACAAACCTCATCTTTCAGTAATATCTTTGGCTGAAGATGCAGACACTAAATATTAAAATTATTATTCGTTTTCCTGTTTGAATATGATACTTTTCCCTCAACCCAAGATTAAATCTAACAAATGATTGTCACATAGCCAGAAATATTTATAATTATACAATGAAAAATTTCCTGCATGTACTAAAGGATATGCTGTGGGGCATTTTTATCTATATTGTGTATGGGATCACAGAAACAGAAATATGAAAACAAAGGGGGCCTTCCACAGTAAAATCTATGGAAAATATTAACTCTTGAAATAATCTTATTCATCTCTTATGATTTTTTTTCTACGTGTGTTTGAGAAAGGAGGGATGATCTGACTGTATGAAGTGATCTCAGATGGAGGCAGGGAACTTCTTTTTATTTTTCTAAATCCCACATGCTGACCTGATCAGTGCTATCCTCTGAGTCAATATGAGAGTGAAATACTTACAATCGCAAAAGTGTGCTTTCTGGCAATGTCCTTTCAGGGACCTGTCCATCAAAGCTCCTCTCTGCCCTAACACAAAGCCCTAAATCTGGAGCTGCAACAAAACAGAGAAACAAACCACCAACAAAGTACCCCTGCAGTCTTTGAATTTGCTTCTTTCTGGTGTTTTGTTGTGGTGGTGGTGGTATTTTTTGTACACTAATTGTTTGGTTGGGTTCTTCTTTTTAAGTAGATGCAGAGTGAAGGAACCTGACAATATAAAAATCAAAAATGTTATTGATTTTTTTTAACAGTTTGAATCAAACTGATCTGTTTGGATACATCCAGTCAGAAGATTTATCATGTGGAACTGGAGAGACATTAAGTAGTCAGTAAAATCAGGTTTTAGTTTGAGCCCACAGTGAATAATTAGACTGATATATATTTCATCTTATCCAAGTTACATATGAGTCAGTATCACACCCTATCTTTTCAGCCTTGTTAAACTCAGTATTACAAAATAAAATAAAGAAGCTGGCAATTACATTTTCCAGAGTATATGTGGAAACCACAGACTTACATGGATTTCTTCATTTCTTTTTCTCAGCAATAAAGTGGGACATGGAGCTTTAAATCCCGGCAGGGCTGCAATGTAGTTTAAGGGAGGAAATGCATTCTGAGAGCAGTGTGCTAATAAGATGCCATTTTCTGGAGTCTCCTTCCATCCTTCTTTACAAAAGGAGATGTTCTCGGGAGCTCCCTGAATAGATTAGAAATGAATAATCTAAAGAATGAAAATATAACACCTAAACCTGTGAAATAGATTATCATGCTGCTTTTCTGCTGTACTTTCCTCTGCCTTAGTAGACATCATTAATGGTGCTCTAAGGACAAAAATGCTGTATCTTTTGTTGTCTGAGAGATTTATTTAAAAACAAACAAACAAACAAACAAAAACAATACAAAAAAAAAAAAAGGTTCTTAACACCACTGTTTTCATTTTCTTGCATCTGGTTTATTTCTTCTGTATTTGGAATTTCATCCTGTAACCCTTTCCTCCACTTTGCCTCTTTAACCATTGTGTAAGGCTGCTGCTAAACAGCCTCATTGCCATTGCACAGGGTTCCAATTTGGGAATGCAAAATGGCAGTCACTGACTACACAGACACAGGAGGTCATAACTCTGATTTATGTTGTTCCTGGTAATATGTTGATCAAGTAAGTGAGTAAGAAACAGTCTAAGGTACATAAAGGAGGACCTTGCTTTGCTTCTTCCTTTATTGAGGTCTAGTATCTCACATCTTAGAATTTGTTTTCTCTGCGTCTTTGCCATCAACACCCTCCTACTTAAAATGAACAGGCAGACACGGTTAATCTAAATCAAAAAGGCTGGAGAAGTCTGAGACTACTATTTTGTGTAAATGAATCTGCAGCTTTCTCAATATTAAAAATGGTAAAACTGAGAAAACAGATGTGTATGAAGCAAATTGAGTCAAACAATAATTTAAAGGAAAAGTAATATCTGATCACCTCTGTTCCAGATGATTTTTTTCTGATTGTAATTATCACATCAAGAAAAGATTTACAGGCTCCCTTACTGAATGACATGCTTTTACAACCAGGTTCTCCACCCGGGCAGCACTATCTTGCCACAATGCAGCAGTTCAGATGGGTTTGCCTCTGTGCTGCCTGTTGCTGTGCTTCCATTGCTGTAACCTCCCCCACAGGGCATTTGCCACTATCCATGAGTCAGCGTAGAAATAGAGCTCTGACCACTTTTCTCATTCAGCAATATCTAAAGGAGCTGGATGGCCTTCACTTCTGCAAATTGGCTCAATTCACCTTCTCCTTTAGCAGTTTCTGCAACTTGTCTTGTAGGACTCCATACAGCATCTTTCCACCTCTAATGCTTTCCCACAATATGACAGGACCCATCAGTGAACAGGGCATATTGATTCTCATCTTCTGATAGCTTATTATACAGTGGGGCTTCTTCAGCATGTGTCACCTCCTCTTCTCAAAATACTCTGAAATCTTTGCCTTCTGGTCAGTCCATGATCACTTCTAAGATTCCTAGGTGACTGGGGTTTCGTATTCAAGCTTGTTGTGTGATCAGTGCAACCCACTTACTCCACGTAGCATCAGTTGCATGATGTGTAGAGGGGACCATCCCTTTGAGCATCCAGCCCAGCACTGGCAGTCAGGGTGCCAAGAGAAGCTATGGTTCAGTACCAACCACTTCCAAAGCAGTTCAAACCCCTTCTTATGCTGTCAATATCTCTTTTTTTGTTGGAGTATAGCAAGTTGATCTCTTCTTTCTGGTGACAGTGACAGGACCCTAGGGAATGGCATGGAGCTGTGACAGGGGAGTTTCAGGCTAGATGTTAGGAAAATGTTCTTCACTGAGAGAGTGGTCGGGCACTGGAACAGGTTCCCCAGGGAAATGGTCATGGCACCGAGCCTGCCAGAGTTCAAGAAGCATTTGGACAACACCCTCAGATATACGGTCTGATTTTTTGGTGGTCCTGTGTGGAGCCAGGAGTTGGATTCGATGATCCTTGTCGGTCCCTTCCAACTCAGGATATTCTACAATTCTATGAAACCTTGGGTCCTCTGTATCCGACTCTACTTAGAGGTTGACCTCCAGTCTCCCCTGGTGCTTTCTGCCCAAATGCTCTAGGTAGGGCCATTCTCCCTGGCTGTGGTGTACAGCACATTTCTTACATCCTGTCGTGCCCAGACTGGCCCAAGGACTATTGCATAAACTTTCATTTGATTTGTTAAAAGGCTTGTTGTTGCTCAGGGCCCCATTTGAAAATGTTCTTCTTCCGGGTCACTTGATAAAGCAGGCTTACAGTCAGGTTATAATTTGGAATATGCATTCTCCAAAAACTCACAATGCCTGCAAAAGCTTGTGTTTCCTTTTTACTAGTTGGCAGAGACATAGCTGTTATTTTGTTGATCACATCCATAGGGATCTGATGGTGACCATCTTGTCATTTTATTCCTAAAAAAATTGATTTCCTGTGCGGATCCCTTGACCTTACTCAGTTTAATGGTAAAACCAGCCTCCAGAAGAATTTGGATTTTCTTCCCTTTCTCAAAAACTTCTTCTGCTGTGTTGCCTCACATGATGATGTGCAGGTATTGCAGGTGTTCAGGAGCTTCCCCTTGTTCCAGTGTGGTCTAGATCAGTCCATGGCAAACGGCAGGGCTGTGTTCCCACCCCTAGNAGGACTATTCTTCTATCACTCCAGAAATACAGATGGGTTTTGCCCCTTTAGAACTTGATGGCATTGGGGTGTACTGTGCGTCCGTGTCTACTAGAGCCTTATACTCCTGTGGGTCCAATGTGCCAGGACATTGAATCAACACAGCCCAGTAAACCTCCTCCACCTGGCTGGAGGCAGGGCCCCTCTAGTCCTGTTCATTGCATTCAAACGCATTACTCATTTCTTGTAAATGTGAATCAGACACTCCTTCATTAAGATCAGAAGTAAGATCAGCCCTTCTACTCTGTCTGGAGAACTGTCCACTGGAAACTGGAGCACCAATTTTCCTGGAAGAACATCATTTTGTGATTGTTTTTTTCCTTATGACACATGTACCTGTGCCTCTAGGGTTGAGGCAGATTTTCCACCCCACTTCCTTATGTCCTCTACATGGTCACAAAGGTAAAACCACAGGGTGGCGTGTGGTGTGTACCCACTATATCCTGTTTCTTAAGCAGAGGGATGCTTATTCCTAGTAGCTGAGACACTGATTCATACTGATGGGAAGTAAGACATATCCTCTTTGAATTGTTGGAACTCCTTGGTCAGTTTCTCTACAGCCAAGACACAGTCCGGTAGGGAGGAAGAGAGACTTTCCTCATACTGTGAGAGTTGGCTAGCCAATTCATCCACTGTTTGTCCCTTTCTGTCTTTCCATGTCATTACTGTCTATGAGTTGGCATATGATGATGGTGNGTTTCTTAAGCAGAGGGATGCTTATTCCTAGTAGCTGAGACACTGATTCATACTGATGGGAAGTAAGACATATCCTCTTTGAATTGTTGGAACTCCTTGGTCAGTTTCTCTACAGCCAAGACACAGTCCGGTAGGGAGGAAGAGAGACTTTCCTCATACTGTGAGAGTTGGCTAGCCAATTCATCCACTGTTTGTCCCTTTCTGTCTTTCCATGTCATTACTGTCTATGAGTTGGCATATGATGATGGTGTGCTCCACACAAACTTCTGCCACATGGGTTGTGTGCAGTTAACTTCATCTGGATCATTGGATATCTGGTCATTATCTAGGTCTCCACAAATCACCTCCAGCATGGCTAATTCCCTCAGGTACTGGATACCCCTTTCCATGGTGGTCCACTTGCCGGGCTGACATACAACGTCTTCCTTCAAGGGATACCTTTCCTTCATGTCTGACAGGAGTTGCCACCAGAGGCTGACGGCTTGTGTCCCTTTTCCAATTGCTTTGTCAAAGCCCCCTTCCCTAGAGAGGGATCCCTGCTGCTTGGCTTCCTTGCCTTCTAATTCCAGGCTACTGGTCCCATTATCTGGGTTGGAGCAGCCAGGTGACGATGTTCTCGCCTGGACGATGACCGAAATCTTTTCGTGTATCTCGCAGCTTAGTCTGGGATAAGGATTGGGTGGTTACTGCCTTGTTTATGAGTTCTGCCTCTTCCTCCTCCTGTTCTCATGATGGCCCTGGTTTGGAATAACATGCCTCATCTACTTCTTCCTTCCCCTTCTTAGTAGGAGTTTCTTACCTTACTAAACGAGCTTTCACCTCCATTGTTTCATCTTGTGTATAGTGGTGACAGCTACTGGTACAGGTTGGTTCTCTGGTTCAACTGCAGTGCCTGTCACAGGGGTTGGAGTGGCCAAGTTGTTTGTTGCAGGATTTGCAGTGCCCCCAGTGTCTGTCGTTTTCTTCTCAGATCCAGAGACCTTCTCTTCCCCTTGAGTGTTCTCAACAGTGTTGAACAGGGCTTAGTAGGCATGAGCCAGGCCCCAGCACATTACAGTGATTTGTGTCTCTCTGGAAATGCCAGGTTGACAGCATATTTTTTTTCCAAATATTTTACTACAAGTTATTTATTACAAATATTTAATTGTGTCAGCTGTGCTGGCTGTGTCCCCTCCCACCTCCCTGTGCACCCCCAACCTCCTTGCTGGCACAGCAGCATGAGCAGCTGAAAAGTCCTTGGCTCTATGTAAGCACTGCTCTGCAACAACTAAAATATCAGTGTGTTATCAACATTATCCTCATTCTAAATCCAAAACACAGCACCATACCAAATACTAGGAAGAACAGTAACTCTATTCCAGCCAAAACCAGGACAATGGTGAAGGTAATGGAGCATCTCTCCTACAAGGAAAATCTGAGGTAGCTATGAATATTTAGCCTGGAGAAGAGATGGCTCAGAAGGAAACTCATCAATGTATACAAACATCTGAAGGGAGGATGTAAGGAAGATGGAACCAGGCTCTTTTTGGTGGTGCCTAGGGACAGGACTAGAGGCAATAGGCACAGACTGAAGCACAAGAGGTTCTGTCTGAACATAAAGAAACAATTCTTCAGGGTGAGGGTAATTGAGCACTGGAACTGGTTACCCAGAGGGACTGTGGAGTCTTTCTCCTTGGAGTTATTCAAAAGCTGTCTGGATATGGTCCTAGACAAGTGAGCAGGCTGGGGCTTGAGCAGGGAGGGGTTAGACCAAATGACTTAAAGAGGTCCCTTCCACCATTCTGCGGTTCTGTGATTCTGATGCCAATCTTATTTCAAAGCTGACTTTTTGAGGAAAAGACAAAGTGTTACCCATTCAGAATTTCTTACATTTTCCAATGTGTTCTGGTAGAGTAACTTTACTTGAAGGTTTTAGACCATTTCTTCCTCTGTTTTTCACTAAACCTTACACAGCACCTTCCATGCCTGTGTCTGAATGACACAGCACAGCTCAGTTGTAGGAAAAATGACTTGAAATTTTGAAACTAAACTGTAAATTGTTTACCTACTGTGTAAGAAAAACCTCTGCAAAGTCTCATTGTGTTTTATTGTTTGTTTGAACAGTCTGAAGCTGGTCTATGATTCTCTGACTTAATTTTTTCTTTCTTTTTGCAAGACAATTCAAGTACACTTGTGGTGAGGTAAAGAAAAGGGAAAATCTTGAAGACCACTTGAGATCTGAAGAGGATGAAAACAGTGAATCTGTATTTAGTTCATTAAGTTCTAAGCTGGCAGTTTTTACATTCTTGTTTCAAACTCTGACATAAAGGGCATTAGTTTTCTGTTCCCAATTTCTCTTGAGAATGAGTCACAATAACTTGTAGTCTTTTTACATAGCTTTCTAACCTTTTAGTATTTTATACTTTGATTGGCAAATATTTAAATTCCATGCTACATTGCCCAGAGAGCTTGTAAACAGGGAAAGAATACAGGAACCAACTACTCTCTGGCAGACTATCAATCTAAAGGTCAAAGTGGAAGAATAGTTCAGTATTATTGCTTGAAAACATGTGTTATTCAAATTATGACATCTTAGTCTCATGTGAAAGACTACAAATAAAAAAAAAAAAGAAATGACGGAACATTAATTCATTCTTCTGACCTAGGTGGTGATGATATTAAGAGTTAGAGACCATTCTAATATTTCCTTCTTTTTCTGTAGTTTCTGATTACCAGCAAGTTAAATGTAGCATTAAGTGATAACAACAGCTGTTCTTGTCACTATCATCCTTGTTCCCACTCTCCTCTTTTTCTTTCTTTTTTTTTTTTTTCCATCATATCTTTTCTAAAATTATATTGTATGTTTCTTGGAGAAAGGTTGCATACTTCTTCTGTTTTCAAAATTTGTTGCATCATGGTGTCCTGATGCAGATTACATTCTCTGGATGCTGACAGAGTAAAAGCAGCTACTAAAATTAAAGCACAGAAGGTATTTATTACATCTAGACCAGGTCAAAACCAAACATTGTTGGTCCAGTCTCATGTGTGGTAATGTGTTTTTCTCTTTAAAGATGGTACATATCTGTAATCAATTTGAAAAGATAAAGAAGATAACATCTAGGCTGTGCTGCCATCCAGCGAGACCTAGACAGGCTGAAGAGTTGGCCGGGGAGAAATTTAATGAAATATAACAAGGGAAAGTGTAGAGTCTTGCATCTGGGCAAGAACAGCTCCAGGTACCAGTATAAGTTGGGGACTGACCTGTTGGAGAGCAGAGGAGGGGAAAGGGATCTGGGGGTCCTGGTGGACAGCAGGATGACCATGAGCCAGCACTGTGCCCTTGTGGCCAAGAAGGCCAATGGAATCCTGGGGTATATTAGAAGGGGTGTGCTTAGTAGGTCGAGAGATATTCTCCTCCCCCTCTACTCTGCCCTAGTGAGACCACATCTGGAATACTGTGTCCAGTTCTGGGCCCCTCAGTTCAGGAGGGACAGGGAACTGCTTGAGAGAGTCCAGCGCAGAGCCACAAAGATGATTAAGGGAGTGGAGCATCTCCCTTACAAGGAGAGGCTGGGGGAGCTAGGTCTCTCTCTTGGAGAAGAGGAGACTGAGGGGGGACCTCATTAATGTTTATAAATATGTAAAAAGTGAGTGTCAGGAGGATGGAGCCAGGCTCTTCTCCTTGACATCCAACCATAAGACAAGGGGCGATAGGTACAAGCTGGAACACAGGAGGTTCCGCTTAAATATGAGAAGAAACTTCTTCACAGTGAGGGTGACAGAGCACTGGAACAGGCTGCCCAGAGAGGTTGTGGAGTCTCCTTCTCTGGAGACATTCAAAACCCGCCTGGACACATTCCTGTGTTACCTGATCTAGGTATTCCTGCTCTGGCAGGGGGATTGGACTAGATGATCTTTCAAGGTCCCTTCCAATCCCTAACATTCTGTGATTCTGTGATCTTGTAGCTGGTGTAGGGCTGGGTCCAACAGGGCTGTACTCTTATGTGGATTCTGAAAGCATAGTGTTACATTTCAATTACTAAGACTCTGTTCCAGGAAAGTCAAATCAGTCAAACAGAGGAACTGCTGCATCATTAAACACACATTTATGTACTTAAGACGACAGAAACTTAAACATTTCACTTTCAAGCAATTAAACTGGCCTTTCTTTTCAAATCCTTCTACCTGATTCTCTGTTTTCATAAAGATAATTTGTACGTGATTTCCTTCTTAGTCATCTGCGCTCAGAGAATGTGGTTTCTGGATACTTTAGCCCTGATTAGCCTAATTCGTGTATAAAATGTGTCTTTCAAACACACCTAATGCTGTAGTCAGGAAAGGTTCTTCACATTTCAAAAGCTACAGTCCATCCCACTCCTAGTAGTTTTGTTCTCTTGCAACTGTATATTATGCATTTAGTTCTTTCATTGCATGTCTACTTTAAAATGATGGAAGGGCAGCCAACCAGTGTGTAACAGATCATTAACCTGAGTGACAGATTTTGTGCTAACTGCCCTTCCTATCACAAAACCATTCTCCCTTCTTCCGGTGGCTGTGACTATGTCTTGTAAATAGTGGGATTCTTGTTGATTATGTAGTTTTCGTAGAGGCGTAAAGCAACCCTCCACACCATTACAGGATTAGCGAGGTAAATAGAGATCCAACTATGTGATGCAAAGGTTGAAATTTATATTTGATGGGGAAAAAAATATATATATTAATATAATATTAACAAACTTCTTACTTTCTAAATGTCAAGGAAGTAAGATTTATATACTGTTAGCTGAAAGATTTATTTTATCTTATCTCCTAAATCTTTCATTCTTTTCCTGAGAGAGAAGACAAAATGTATAACAGCAATCTTGCAAAAAGATAGATAGAACGACATCTCCCATCATCTTGCTGAGTGTATTTGACTTAGAAAAAAAAAAAGAATAAATAAACAGATGAATAAAATGTACAAATTAAACATGCAAAAACATACTTAGTCGAAATTATACTTTGATCCTTATCTTTAGCCAAACATCAGAGGCAAAAAGCTACTGTTAATGCATGTCACAATATTGTGCCAACACATAAAATCAGGATGTGCATCTCTGGGCAACTTTACCTGAATTGAATTAGTACAAAAGTTAGTTACTATGGAAGATAGTGAGGTAGTAACCCTGACTACATCACTAAGAAATTCATAAGTTCAGGTAACATTCTGAATAAACAAATCATCTAAACCATTGTTCCTGAGGCATTCTAACTCTTTTTAACCACTGCGATTTTCTTGTTTCTCTAAAGTATGCAGAATTCCATTCGATTTTGTTCTAAATATTATTGCTGTTGTATTTTTTATGGTTTTCATAAGTTTAATGCTGATTATCCAATTCAGCAAAAAACTCACAGAGTCCTAAAAGAATTTCAACGCAAAGATCTTAAGAAGTCAGGAATTTAAGTTAAAAAGTAGTCCAACACTGCACTTAACTAGAGGATTTGGAGTTGTTTGGCTGATTGTTTTTTATTTTTTTTAAAAGGTTTGTTTTTAGTTCTGTTCATTAAGGTTTTTTTTTTTTTTTTTGGCTTGTTTTGTTTTGTTTTAAGTTTCAGTCAGCTTTTCGTTGAGTTTTATTTCTCTTTTACTTTGCTAAACTCTCATAGATATTTTCTGACTTAACCCCAAAATATCCATTTAATCAAATAATTTTCTTATCTCTTTTCTTTTACTTCTTTACTTTGTTCCATTCAGTGGGCACCTACATTGAAAAGTAGATGGTATAATTCAAAAAATAAGCAAAGCCTTTTGCTGGTATAATGAGTAGATTGTTATATCTATTAGCTATCTATAGCTAGTGCTTCAAGTCAGTCACAGAAGTTAATGTAACCAATTAACACTTTTTCGTTAGCAATTATGTTNCACTTTTTCGTTAGCAATTATGTTGCAGTTAAGCAAACTTTATGATACTTGCCCTTACAAGATTAGATATGCAATTTCCTTTATGAGGAAAGATATATATATATATATATATATAAATTTAACACAGTGTTTCACAAATACATTCCTGGACCTTCTGATAGTTACATTTTGCATGAATTCTTCTTTATTATCTCTGTCAATGGATTCTGTATATAGAAAGTACAGATACATCTGATTAATAGGTCAGGATTATCTTCAAAACTGTTGATCAACTGAAGGTTGTTAAATCCCTGTTTATTAACATAATAATCTTTGTAGGTTAATATATCCAATATTAAAATTCTGAGAATACAAAAAAGTTTCTGGGAATTTCTAGGTCTACTGTACTTTGGTTATATCAAACCCCAATGTTCAATATAAACTATCTGTCTGACATGCCTAGATCTTGATCTGGGTAGCACAGTTAACCTACTTGAAAAGACAGCTGAGAACATACCAATTACCCTTTAACTTTATATTCTTCTAGAAAGATTTCTATCTGCAAGGCTATAAATTCCTGTTTTCCATCAGCATGTTGTATTCACCATTTTTACACCACTATGGTACACACATTCATCATTACCACTTAGATGAAACTGTTTTCCTTTCAAACAATGAAATATTCACTGACCCAGAAAGACCAATGTTCTGCCATTAAACATTCTGTGGAAGAAAAGGGCATGAACCAGAAAAGAAAGACCATTCTGTGAGTGAATAGTTATTGTTTAAGGTCTCTATTTTGAAATGGAGTAGGATCTGAATCATGAATGCGTTTTTGTTTGTAACATTTCAGAAGTGTTCAAATTAATTGTTTATGCATGTGGTTGTCCACATCATTAATTCTAAATTCCTAGGGATGCTATAAAGCCATTACAAGTTTAATGCCCAGGAAGAACTTAAATACCACCTCTAAAATAAATGTTATCAATATTATTTTAACTTTTTTTTTTTTTTAACTTGACCTAAATTAGAAGTCTTTTGTCTCTCAGTTCACAATAATATTCTACTACTGGAAGCAAAAGTCACTGAGCAGAGAGTCCTTCAGAGTGATGTGGTTAAAGCACTAATTTTTTTTAACCAACAGCACTGAAGAAAGTATCATGTCTAGCTATCTCAGACTTAGCCCAAATGAATATTATTATTTGGCGATCAGTGAACAATCTTTGCCACACAATCAAGCACACAGTTTACATTCACGGTCCTAGAATCACAGCATGAGATGACAATACAACACTAGACATATTGACTAAACCACATTTCTAGTAGTGACCAAAACCATATGGCAAAGGTCAAGAATAGAAATTAGAAAATGTAAATAACAGTGTCTTAACCATTTTCTTTCCCTATCTGTAGCCTACACTCTGTTGTATGCAGCATAACAGTACCACAGCTCTGTCGATTTTAGTCTTCTCCGTTGCCTTGGAAAAAGGCCCTAGGCCAGCCCTCCAGGGAGGGGAGACTTGCTTCATGTCAAAGAAATTGTAAGGTACTATAACAGAGAGTATGTCAGCGATTTTTTTAGAGAAAATTTTATCTTGTTACTGAGTTTTTGCCCTGCAAAAATTCTTCATGGAAGCTTTGGGTGGCAACAACTCTCATGTGTTTGCCCTCCTCTGCCATTACAGACAGCTCTTTTAGGACCATTAATTTCAGTAGAGAGCCATTATGCCACCTCTTCCCCCTCCTTCTTGTCTTCTAGTTTCCTCATCAACCAACTCAATCTTCATTTCCACCCTCCTACATAGCTTCTGCTATGCCCTACAGTACCAAAGTGTTCTTGAAAATCACAGAATCATAGAATCATGGACCATACCAAGTTGGAAGGAACCCACAAGGATCATCAAGTCCAACTCCTGGTTCAACATAGGGCTACCAAAAAATTAAACCATATATCTGACAGCATTGTCCAAATGTTTCGTGAACTCCAATAGGCTTGGTGCCATGACCACTTCCCTGGGGAGCCTGATCCAGTGCGACCTCTCTGTGGAGGGAGAACACAATATCAGTGAAGAACCTTTTCCTAACATTCAATCTAAACTTCTCCTGACACATCTTCATGCTGCTCCCTTGGTCCTGTTGCTGTTACCAGAGAGGAGAGGTCAACACCTTCCCCTCTACTCTCCATTGTGAGGAAATTGTAGACTGTAATACGGTCACCCCTCAACCTTCTCTTCTCTGAACTGAACAAGCCAAACAACCTCAACCACTCTTCATACATCTTGCCCTCTAGATCCTTCACCATATTTGTTGCCTTTTGTTGCTATTCACAGAACAATTAAATATAGTGTCTAAGCTCTATATTTGAGAACAAGTATAAGCAATGCTTGCCAGGATGACCTGTACCATGGAAACAGCCTGGCTACTGACTACCTACCATTCCAGGAACTACACGTCTAATGGCATCTTTCCCCCCTGATTTCAGCATTCTCTTAGAACCAGCTATTTATTCCTAGTTAACTGAAACATAATATTTGATCTTCCCATGTGTCTCCCACACAAATCCCTGTTAAAGGATACACTGCTTAAAGCTGAGATATATTCAGTGCTACATATCTTCATATCTTCTTCATATCTTTGTGGCTTTCTTTCCCTTTTTTTTTTCCTTTTTTTTTTTTTTTTTTTTAGTAGAATCACAGGCAATTTAGAGCATATTTAGAAATAGCTTGGAGGGGGAGTTCAAGAAGAAGAGAAATAAAATAAAAAATAAAAAAAAAAAGAAGAAGAAAAGAAAAAGAAATGCAATCCTCAATTAAGCCATAATCTAAGTGGAATCCTTACTGTGACTATTCTACTTTTTGTGCCTAAGTGGTTTACAACACCCAAGTGAATTGAAACCTTAGTAGTAATTACATTAAGAGTAGCCAAAGGCAAAGGGAAAATATAGAGTTAAACAGTCCCTTATGTCTCAAATATTTTATAAGTATAAATGCTGGATATTAACTGTGTATATATGTGTTAAAATCTATACTGGGAACTAATATTTAATCAGGCTATGGATTAAAAATGAAAGTTGAATCTGTTATTACAAAATATGCTATAATACTGCAAAAAAGCACAGTGAATAGTAGCTTTTCAGACTGAAATGGGGTTCACATTTAAAGTACATTGATACAAACATCTGAATCAATACGAAATTTGTACTCTTCTTATTAGACACTGTGAGATTATAAAAATGTGGGAAGGATGAAGCTCATGACTTTATATTCCAGATAAACTCATTTTAATTTGCAGAACCTTTGCAGTGGAAATGGATGATAATGCTGTTGATGACAGCAAAATGAATGGGAAACAAAGCTGAATGAGTTTGGTTAGGGTACTTACTACAGCCTGGTGAAAGGTTATCAAAACCTTTATTTAAGCATATAACAATATATATATATTTTTTTCCTAGGGAATAATTGCCAAGATAAATAGCCAGTGAATCGATAAATTCTCCAACTGTGGCCTCAGAGTTCATTTATCATGAGCTATTTATCTTGTGTACTCTTCCATAAAAAAAAAAAAATTAAAAAAAAAAAAAAGAGCTTACTTAAATTTCATGTAGGCTTCTTAGTTTATGGTATTATCAACATGCACTAAGAAATCACAACTGACCCAAAAGCTTATCTGTAAGTGCACTTAAAGATAGTCAGAAAAGAGTCAATATTTTACTGTGTTTAAAGTAACTTTCAGAAATAATTAATAATATATTAATACACTGTAGTATAAACACCATGTATGGAAGAATTATATCAGAAAACACTCATTGTGACATTCAAGCAGTGAATATTGTAGCAATCATACGAATATTCAGCAGTATCTGTACTGCAATCAACCTAGTCTTCACAGAGAACCTCATTTAGGAAACCTTATTTAGGAGATTTATGAAGCTGGTTTTCCATTTATTCCATTTAAAACTTAGTTAAATATTTTCATAAGTTATTAATCTTGATCTTCATCACCAAATAAAGCAAAATAGAATTTTAAACAACAAAGTAGAATATCTTACCTATGTGTCTTTAATGTGAGTTCAAAACTCAGAGATAAAATGACTAACAAATAGTGCCTGTGGGAGAACCTTTAAGAACCAGAAAAACAGAAAGTATTTAATTTTCATAGCTATTTACATAGCAGTAACAAATTTAGATGAAGGAGTTCTACATTATAATTTTTCTTCTCAATTTAGTAACCGTTAGTGATCAGTAGGCATGATTATTAAAATATTGTATTTGCCAAAACAAAAGAAATTTGTCAGCCTCCATTGTCTGCAGTCAGTTTTAATCTGTGAATTTTCCAAAAA
>VXAA01000608.1:60583-76351 GCA_013399115.1 Anseranas semipalmata
AAAAAAAAAAGGCATTTCAGCCTTGATGGAGTAAGAGGAGAAAATGATTCTGAAAAGGTATTCCTTTGCTCACTCACTCATGCAACGACAAAAGCACCTGGCAAATATGGAAAACTCAGGGTTTTCACTCCTCTTCCTAAAGATGATTGACAGCTCCTACCTTTTAGAAATGTGCTTTATATAGCAAACAACATGATGTTCAGGAAAGCGTGCTCATTCTCTCTTCTATATATGCTTCCAGACTGTCCTATATTATTTTTTTTTTCCACACCATTTTTTTTAAACAAATAAACAAACAAACAAAAAATACTGTTTTGAAAGAACCAAATTTTCTGATAAATCATCCACAACAACAAATTCAGGACAGTTTTTCATCTGAGTTCAGAGCATATTTTATCTAGTCTTCCAGTTCTTTCAGGATTTCAAAATTCACACAACTGAAGTACATCTGTTAACAATTATTTGTGGCTTCCAAATTTTATTAACATTTAGCTGATATCATTGACTCAACTGCAAGTTGGTTCGTTTCCTACAGGTGTCACAGAAATGTAAGGTTTTATAGAATGATGACCTGAAGAATATTCTAGTGGAATTTAATTTCATTTGCATGTTAACATAAAGATATGAGCTGCAGTATGAAAAAGGCTCTCAATCCCACACATTTTTCTTCTGAACGGATAGCTCTTTTGTGAAAACATGCAATTCATTATATTATGTCGAGAAGTAGGACTAAGTTTCCTAGGGGGACATTCACTCTCCAAAGAAATGGTAGTTCCTCAGGAAAAAAAAAAAAAAAAAGTAGGGGAAATTGCTGAGAATCCTCCAAGGATCCCATATGATTTACATTCTTCTTGGAAAAGTGAATTAAATATTCTTCACCATGTTCAGGAGGTGGCTTCAAGGCTGAATATACAGTCTTGTTAGGTAAGGGCAGATAATCCTAATGATGTAAATCTGGGGTCTCTTGCAATAAGAAAATACCCACCACAAAACCCGTCTGTGTGATTCTAGCCATTTTTATGTGGGGTAAAAAATGAATTTTGACTTTCAGGTAGTTTTACTGTTACTTTAAAACTACTTTACAATGGTGTCAAACATTGTAAGAAAACAAGCTTTCAGTTTGGACTCAGAGGAAAGTAGTTTGCACTGCTCACAGATATTAGTTATTATTGATAGATAGATTAATTGATAGATTGATTGATTAAATTCAGATTTAAATCATTTCCTCAGAATTAAACCTATTCAAGTTTCTTGAGCTAATTCTCCACTCTGCTAGATAACAAAAGAGAAATCTACAGCAGTATTTTTAATGAGGAAATTACTTCTCCAAATAAAATAAAATAAAATAAAATAAAAAGTTGAGTTACATGGGATACATGTACACCCAGACTCTTACCCAATCTCACTGTATTGGTGGTACAGTCCTACTAAGCAAGTTGTGAAATAATTGAAGTGTGGCTTTCTTATTTAAAATGCATTGAGGAAGCCACCTGGCCCAAGAGTTTGTAACACAGAGGAGAAGTGCATGGTACAGAACCAAGAAGAAAGTTTCTTTAGTGAAAGAGGAGTGACACACTTAGGTAGTTATGTCACTTTGGGTGTCTGAGCTATGATACCAAGTACCTGTGTGTGACTTTTTTTGTGCCAGAACACTGTAATGCACTGTTGATAAACATCTTGCCCAGTCACATAATTGGAAATATAGCAAAATGTTTTCAGTTGAATTTATTAGTCTCCTACAGCTATCTGCCACCTGTCACCACATACCACCAAGCTACTAAGAAATAAATCTTTTTCTGAAATGACAAGATGAAATCCTGGCAGCAGCAGGTATTTCTGGATTTTTGTGAGAACACTTGTGTCACGGATGGTGTAAAGATTACTGGAAACATCACCATAGTGTTCTATTGTTATTAAATACTGTCCCTTGCAATAAGATAATGAAGGTTATTTCTTTTACTTTACCGGTTTCTGACTTCCTTTCATCTTTCATCATTCTGACAGTCACTGACAAAGAAAGATATAGTATGCATGGTTTTCAGTGAGAAAAGCTTTGGCCGAAAGGCTTGGAAAACATCACACAACTCTGCTGTTCTCTTATTTTGCTAATTTAATATGTTCAGTTTCTAACTTCCTTTACTTATGACTAAAAATACCATCAGTTTCACTGACAGGCTACATCTTTCTATTTTGTTTAAATTTTTAGAATAAAGATAATGATAAAAGGAGGCCAACTATTCTTGAAATATAGGAAGAAAGAACAAGACAAAAAGACAAAAATTAAATGGGCTTTCTGGGAGAGAACAATGAATAAAAGATAATACATATGAAATCAATAAAATTGTCTCATTTATTTGAGATTGCATATTTTCTTTTTTTCCTTTCCCTTCTCCTCCCCCATTATTTTAATATCACTTTGACTTTGCTTAGTTGGTAGGTGTAGATCACAAGGCAGGGAGATGTGAGGCTGTGAATACCACCCTCAGGAGTCCACATCAAGCACACAACAAAGAGCCCAAGAAATCTTTAATCTATTAGAGAAAAGCATCAAAACAACTTGAACAAGCAGAATCTTGAGCAATGCAAAGTGGAAATAAAGTGCAAATTTTAACAGTGAGAATAATTAACCATTAGAATAGCTCATCATGAAAGAATGGGATCACCATTGCTTGAAGTCTTTAAAGGGGTGTTTCTCTGAAAGAGACCTTATTCAAACATAACTTGTTAGACTCTACAGGGAATCCTTGGGATTTTTATGCAAAATGTTAGACTAAATGAACATACTCTTTTAGCCTTACTGATGATGTGAAAATATTTAAGTGTCAATACAATCTTGTACTAGTGTATGATGGAAGCAAGGTCAGTTAGATTTATTTTGTAGATGCCTGTATGATTTGAGAGGAAGTAGAGTGGTAGAAGTTTAACTATACACCTAGCAGATAATGAAGTAGACCTACCTGATTTCTAACTCAGCTGGGAATTCTGTTCAAAGAGTCATGAGATTTCTGCCTTGTTAAAAACTATCATTGAAAATATTAATATTTTTTTCTTTATTTCATTTTTTTTTACAGTTGGTGAAAACTATTACTTTTTTAAAATTCTGGTTTTTGTTCACTTTTTCCTTCTCTTTCCCTTTTACCGCCAATCTAACAGAATTAAATCTATATTGGTGGTTATGGTTTACTCTCATTTAGCCACTTCTATTTTTCATTTGTCATTTTTCCACTCTAGAAACTTGCTAAACTTCTTTGCTTTGAAAGGTGACTTTCTGAAAACTATGGTTTTAGAGATCTAAAGGGGGAGGATGAAGGATACAATAGTTAAAATTTCAGAAAAAAAAAAAACCTCTGAGATGATTAGATGTTTGTAAAAGTTGGCAAAAGGGGGGAAAAAAAAAGAGGAAGAGAATTTGAGCACGACATTCCAAAATTTTGAAGAATTTAAATTTACCACAGAAGTATTTAACCAAAAATATAGCTGTGTTCTTTCTCTGTCTCATGAAACATGTTGATGTTTCCAATGTAATTATTATTTTCATCCTCTAATATCTGTAATTTTTTGGTTTTACCCCTTGGTGTACTTAATGCCTATATTTGATGAATGCTGTGTGTTCCTTTGAACAATAACTTAGTAATATCTTCAGCAGCAAAAACAAATTCAAAGTCAGTTTGCTTGGCTCAACAAATAGAATCATACTTGTCTTTCAAAAGAGGAATCAGCTCAGGGAGAAGAAAAGTTGTGACATGATACATATCAAATGGAAAGAAAAATGCTTTTGCCTATGCTTTTATTGTCACAATAGTCTTTTATTTATTATAGATACCTTATTTAAGAATGTTTTCCTCAAACTGTGTTGAGTGAGATGCATTTTGTTTATTGCACATCCGGCTTACAGTTACTGGAGAGGAAATGAAAGCATTTTATATATAACTCCATACTAGGAAATTAAGATGTGCATCTCTGTTTGTGCATAAAGACGTGCTCATTGTGTAAACCCCTGTGTGTAGAGTACAACCTTCAAATGACTGTGTAACTAAAGTGTTCTTTAACAAACCAAAGTGCATTGAACTATCTCAAAGCTGTTTCACAAAGCTAGAGTGCAGCATAAGATGCAGCTTCATATGTCAGGTTCTGGATTGATAGATGTGATTAAGAAATACCTTTGCCAACATTTGATTTGTGTGCAAAATATCAATATGTGCACCATAAGTCCCCTAACAGTCATACAAAATGCCAGATCAACTATACAATGTCTCAAGGAAGAAAGAAAGAAAGAAAGAAAGAAAGAAAGAAAGAAAGAAAGAAAGAAAGAAAGAAAGAAAGAAAGAAAGAAAGAAAGAAAGAAAAGGAACATAAATGATGTATGTAAAAGCATTTTAAGCTATTCCTTTAACTTTTTTTAAAGGGATTGCTGAAACCAAACAGAAGACGAAGATCTGGAAAAAAATATTTTTTATTCATAAACTATTCTGAAGCAAACAAAAATTGTAAACAAGATTGGAAACCTAATAAAATGATTTATGTTGTCTGCTTACTAGATGTAAATACAAAATATTTTGCAACCTGGGACTGGAGTTCTAGACAACTCATTACAAACTTTTGTACTCTGTATTGCCATTTACTAAGTATATTATGATGTGCTGGTTACTTCATCCTGCAGCTGTGAAGTTTTTGCCTGGTTATCCTGACCTTATTTAAGAATTTTACATTTAAATTATGGATTAAACTTTTACAAAAATATGGTGTTAAACAATGGACATATGTCTTTGTTTGAAGCTTCAGACAGGAGAAAATGAGAGAAAATGAAAAAAAATAACAATACTCCCATTAATATTCTGGATGTAACATTAGTTGGAGACCCTGCAGGCTGGCTTAGAAAACCTCTAAAAACATAGTACACAGATGCAACAGGATGAAAAAAGATCACGAGAAGGGGCAAGGAAAACAACATATTACACTGGCCCAGCAAAAATAATATGCTGAAGAATTTCTTCTATGCTGAAGAACTTCTAGCCCTGAAAGAAGTAAAAACTGAACTGACCTTAATATCTGTCACAGCATTCCCTCTGATAAGTAATTTATTAATTTGTGTATTTAAGTCACTTCAAAAAGTATCAGGGAACTAATAAAGAAATTTTAACTTTTCCCAAATATATATAATGTAATACCATAGTATACTTTCTCCTTGTAAAGTGGTTTTAAAATGTAATTTCCTTTTAAAAATCATGGACTTAGAGTCCTCTGAACATACAGATAAACATTGAAAAGCTTTATATGTGTTAGGCATTATAGAAATAAAATACGGAGAGTTTGCATACTTTCCCAGGAAGACTTAATTATGCAGTCATTAACAGAAGCCTTAGGTTATCATAGTACCATTTCTTCATCTATTTTTATGCAAGGGTATGCAGCACATTCAGTTGTGCATAATGTTTTTTTACACAGCCAGACTCTGAAATTGATACCTTATATTGAAGAATAACTAATTGCTAGGCCAAAGAAGTCCCATGATTTTGTGCTCGGTATTTCATACCCTAGTCCTGCACATTCCTACTTAACTCTGTCATGGCTTTCACCTAGATCATTTATAACTCTAAATGTGCCTTTTACCTGACCTTTTCTTTACAATTTCCTCCAACTTTATTTTTGAAGCTCTAGCTCTCCCTGTGTCCCTTTGTTATAAGAACAGAGACATATGGGTAGAGATGAATGAACCACCTGCGTGCAGACTGATTTTTAGTTCTTCCTCTGGATTTCCACAAATGAAGCTTCTTCCAGAGGCTCACAGTTCCATGCACTAGGCTACACAGTAAGCATCTGACTTCCAGAAGTCTGTTAGGTGTGTTTCTCTAAGAAGATTCTGTGGACCATCAAGTCCACAGAGAGTCATCTTCTGAAAATGGTATACTGAGGGATCAATCTGTACATAATTTAACGATTTTGAGTGTCTACTATATAGAATTGTCAAATCTGGTATGTGAAAAATCCATATTCCTTCAACTTTGCAAACACTCAAAAAAGAAAGAAAAAACAACAAAAAGAAAGAAAGATCTGCATTTTTGTTAACACATGGGGCTATTATGAGTGAAATCTTCCCTGACAGCACTGGTTTTCAGAAAAGAAAATAGGCAACATTTACAAACTTAAATGCACCAACCAAGGAGGAAAATTATATTTAGGTATGTAATTTTTTAAATTTGTTTGCTAAAGGTGCTGATCACTGAAATATATCCAGTAGATGCTCTAACCCCCCAAATTAGGTCAGTTTTGAGGTGTCGCAGCAAGAATATAGCTGCTTAACTTTATGTTCTTTTCTGTTACTAGATCTCAGAAAAAAAAAAAAAAAAGGTTAGCCTATGTAGGTTTTGCACAAATATTTTATTCAGTTTTATCCACGTAGATTTGTACCCTCCCCTTCATTTTTTTGCTTTGAGTTTTAGGTTCAAACAAACAGACTGTCAAAGCAAAATTGTTGAGTATCACCTGGTTTAATGTTGAAACCTTGAAAATCTGCATATTTCACATCATGCAAAGTTATAACATGACCCACTTTCAATACAGTTAATTAATCAAAAGGAAAGTGTATATATATATATTTATTCCTTGCAATACAGAGATTATTCAGAAGCAGAGTTCTTAATTAATTTTAATATTTAGAGCTCAGGAATGTTGGAAGTCACCCTCTATTCTGGACATCCAAATATTTTCCAGAATGTATTCTTATCTTTCCTCACTTTTGGTAATGGACTCTTTTTTTCCATCCAATAATCTGAGTTTACAGTACCTGAACAGTGGAAATGTTATGGACATCATTATTTCTTTCGACAAGCCTCATTGATTTCAATGTTACATGGACATTAATTGCTAGTAATATCTCCTAATCCAGGTGTAATTGATTAGCAGTTAGAGCTTTTTCTTTTTGTGCAGTTTAAGATACTACCGATCCTCACCAGAAAGCTGTAATATCATTAATTCTGCTCTGCTGCTTTAAAGGAAATTAATAATCAATTTTCCTTCTGCTCTCCTTAATTAACACTGTAATAAGGACAAAAATAGTTTATTTAGCAGGGCAAAGAAATTATACAGTAAAAGAGGTTTTTAAGCATTAACTGCAATCTTCTCATTTGTGGCACCGACTTTAAAAAGGAAGAAGTAAGGATCAGTGCACTTTAAATCAGCTGTAGAGTCAATTATGTAGAATACTGCAAGTGCCCTCCTCATTCCCATCACACCTGCGTAACTACTATATTGATCCTAGACGCAGATCTATAGGCAAATCTGGGGCTTTGGTTATAATTATGTTCACTTTTAACCTTTGGAGGACCACTACTAAAGATATATCTTCTCAATTGCCAGAAGTATCTAGTAGAAAAGTATGTTTTCAGACTCAACGCCTTAATGATGTAACAGTCTTTAGCAAAACTGATTTCAGTGTGAGCATTTGGGCTGGAAACTATAATATAAAAAGCCTGGAAAAGCTTTGTAAGCAGAGAACAGTGTAGTTTTATCACTGTGTCAGACTTAACGTCTGCAACACTTCAAGGAGACTAGTGGTAGTCTGATGTTTATTATCTGAAGTGCTTATGCACTAATAGCTGATGACTGATTAAAAAATGAGGTCTTAACCTGCACTACATACCATAATCTTTGTGGATAATGATTTTTTTTCCTCTTTGATACTTTACTGATGTCTTGTATCTATGCCAAGTCCTGCAGATCATCCACAGAACTCACATTTCTGTGCCTGTTTTGGTAGGAATGGAGTTTACACAACAGTCTGCAGACAGCAAAGCTCTGTGCTAATTAGTAAATCACATTGTTAATACCTTAAGTTTGGCTACTGAGTGAAAAAACTGCATACCATGCTGCCCCCTGCTGTAATGCAAAATGCTCACTGTCATATGTGTCTAGAATTAACTGGGAGAAGGTATCACTTGAAAAAAAAAAAAAAAAAAAAAGAAAACCTCCCAATAGTACACGTAAATTTACTATTTTATTTTAATTTTTGGTTGGTTGGTGTTTTTGCTTTGTGTTTGTGTCTTCTTAAATATCTTACTAATACCTGACGTCTTAATTACAGAGTTGGTTGATAGCAAGGTATTGCCTAATTTCTGTAACTACATGATTCAGGGTATGTAGAAATCCAGATTTTAGAACTAAAATCTTGTTCTTACTTTATTTTCACCTGTGATATACTAAAAATATTCTTTTATTTTTCCCTGCAGAAAACTACAGGAAAATAATCAGTATACGTTTCCGATGCTGGTCAAAATAATAAACACTTAATAAAGGATTCCATACATAACATGTATGATAGTAAATTGTATACTGAATATAGTTGTTGTGTTATTGATTTTCTGGAGACAGATACAGAGTAATACTGGATAGAGTTAATGATCTAAAATCAATTGCTGACTAAAAACTGAGTTGTTGCTCACATGTTGAGTACTTCCAAGTAACGACTTCTTGGAGGAAAAGGATTATACTGTTAGAATATATTAATAGATTTAATTTTAAATTTCCTTAGTTTCTTCTTCCTTTTGCTTTAATATCATTCTGAAATCAAATCATATATATACATTATATATATGGATATCATACATATATATTTATAATTTAACTTTCCCATACATCTTACCTATGTGTTTTGTTTAAAGCTTAGTGTAAGACTGGTGAAAATTTCTGCTATTCTAACTTGAAAGTCAGCTTTGTTTCCATTTTAGAAGCAAGAAAGATAGTGAAGAAGGAAGATAATTTTTAAGTGGAATGGGACATGATTTATCTGGACTTCCGAATGCTGCCAAAAGCACCCTGAAAGTGGCTCGAGTTAAACAATAGTGTAATATCTCCCAAGATAAGAGAATGAAAAACAAATAAGTGAGCAGAGATAACAAATCTGAACAACTGTTGAAAAATGTATTTCACAGCAGTCTCATGGCAGGTTAGGGAGAGAGAGACTCGTGACCTGTACCTGTTATACACAGCTTTCCTGGCCATTTGCTGTTTGTTACATTGCTTATTCATCCTGTGATGGCCTAAGAGGATAGCCTTCAGAAATACACCTTGGCACAGCAGCTGCCTGTGTTCATTCAGCTAGTAATGTTCTGTTCAGAGCTAATACACCCTGAAATTTCAGTTAGATCTTACCAAGCAACACACTCACTCCTGAAGGCTCACCACTTTGACTCACACCAAAGTATGACTTATCTGCCTTTGCTTTCTGGGTGGGCTCTGCCAGCCCTTTGTGCCTCACTTTAACTTATGTCCATCTGTTTCCCTCCACTCTGCCTAGTGGAGGGGAACATATGGCCCTAAGTACCTAACTCTAATTTCTTGCCACACCTTCAATTATATTGCCATATGTTCTAGTATCATACTGCAATTGCTCAGACTTGGTCCTAGAAACACAAAAGGGGCATTTCACAAGCCAACAGGTTTACTTCTACTATATAATAAAGCAGAAACAGCTGTCACCATACCATCCTCAAATAATCTGCTGACTTTCTCTGCATACAATGCTTTTGTAATTTTAAGTATTTAAAATCCTGCAATCATTCCTTGCTCATTAGTTCTCTGTTCATCACTTTAAAACAAGCAAATAGAAACCCTATTTTTACATTGTTCTGTTAGTTCAGATTATCTCAGTACTCCACTGTTCTCCATAGGAACCTTTCTGGGTTTCTGTTACTAGGGAGAATATACATCAGAGTAGTCAGAGAACAATGAAACCATTTAATTTTACAAGGATTTTATATTCTGGGGAACACTTCGCTGATTTAACTACATTACATTTCTGCCTATCTGAGAAGAGCTAAAACCCATTGGTTTTGCTGTAATAAATAGGACAGTACTCCCTGCGATATTTTTGCATTACAAGCATATGGTTGCAGTTTAGAAAATCTACTGCAAGAACATTTGTGCAATGTGCAGACACTCTGGATTTCTATTATTCATGGTGACAGTATAACAGTATGACAGCTTACACCTCCCCTAACTCGTGTGTAGTGCTGTCTGGTTTTTTTGTCTGTTGTTTTTTGTTTTCCTTTTTNTTAATTAAACATGGAAAATGAACATGTCTTACAAATGAAATGATAATCCTTTGGAAGACTGTAAGTATGGATATCAAAGCACAAGCTCAGTTGCTAGATTACAATGAGCACACAAAACAGGTAACAGTACAAAAAGAAATAGAGTGGGTCATAAGTTAGGCACCATGCAACCAGGAAAGCATTATTTTATTTTTAAAGGGTGGTTTACCCAAAATAAGGCTTTTCACAGGAACACACATGCCAGTTTCTGCAGTGATCTGTCTCACATCCAAGGTGGAAACTGGTACAAAGGGAGAGGATAATCAAATTCACACTAGGCCATACTTTCCAGAGTCCATTTTATCTGTGTTTTTACAGCTGTACTCAATTTCTCCCTGAAAGACATTACAAATCTGACATTGTCATGCTAGCTGGTAGTCACTGATCTTTCTAATTTTTAATCCTGCACTGAGATGTTAGTCCAGATATTATATTTTTAAAGTTTCATCTCTGCCATTGTACTACATGAGTAATTCACTGTTATGGCAGGCTTAAGTGTTTTGTTTTGCTACTACTTTATAAAGCTGTTTGCTGGTTCAGTCTAGAACTACGCATTTGTTGTAGTAAATTAGAAAATTTTCTGCTTTCTCGTTTGACACTCTGAGTTCCTGCCCTCTGGTGATCTTCCTCTGTGGGTTTCAGCAAATTGCCCTTTATGTTGGAAAGAGAAAGCTTATTTCTTCAGCCCACCAGCTCTTGCACAGGCTACAAGACTTACGTAATTTGTAGGATGGTTTGTTAAAATGGGTTGATATGCCAGGTAGGGATCTTTTTCAGACTGTCTTGCTTACCTATTTGATTTCTGTTACTGATTGCTGATTTGCTGATTAAGAAAATCCAGTCTTGTCAGCATTTGAAGAAGTTTTGATTCCTGTTTCCATTCCCATGTGGAGATGAATCACTGGAATTTTGTAGCATGTTATTTGATTGTACATGCCACATATACTGCCACCTGCAGGATGTGTCTTCAATTTCCAGGTCCCAGTTCTTGTAACTTCCGGAAGGCCTTCCTTTAGTGAAACTGTATTACAAATGTACAGTTGAAAAATACTTTCTGCCAGTGGAAGTTAGCTGTGCGAGACTTCACTATCCTATTATATTTTTGATTGTTTTACTCCTTTATACCTCACTTGTTACTCACACATTCTGAGCTTGATCTCTTCTCTTTTTGAAGAGACATATCTCTTAGCTGTACTTGCCCAAGCTCCTTCTCCTGGGTCTGAAGCATGAATCACTTTGGTGATGTTAACTCTTAATTCTATCAGGATTATTGTTTGGTCTCCTGTAAACAAAATCGCATTTCTCACACAAGGCTCATTTCTCGGTAGGTAATAAACTCTTGTGGCATGCACTCTTCGTAATCTGGCCATCCCTAGAGAATAAGTTGTTTTATTGTCTACAGCATGCCTCCTGCTTAGTGCTTTGCTGGATTGCTTGGCACCTTTTATTAGAAATGTGAAACTATTGTAACATGTTGATAGACTCTACTCCCACTCCACATAGCCATCTGTGATGTACTCTGGAAGGCCTGCCTTCCAGACTAATATCTCACAATGTTACTGACATACCTGGGCAGCATCCGCTCCTCAGAATAGATCAATGGTCCAATAAAGTTACTTATGGTTATTCAGATTTAGTTTCTTCATTATGCTTTTTAAGTTTTTGAAGAGACTGGCCACCCTGGGTGTCACTAGAACTGATGAAATTGTACAGTTCCAAAGAGCCTTTCACATGAAGCCTCTTTTGATACAAGTGAAATATTTTTCCCAGAACGCAGTGCTATTTGTGCATAAAATTTCATCAATACATTTTTGTTTATGCCCGGATGAAGACAGAAGGGGAGAAAATATTTTTATGGCAGCTGAGAAACTCTGTTCTTAACAGTGATGGTTACATTTTTCCAATGGCTTAAATAATATGCATTTGATTACGTTTTTCCTGAGAAACTTTTCTGTATATGCACAAGCACAATCAAGCAAGAGCAAACACATCTCAGCATGAACAGGAAAGAGAAAAGGAAGAAGTCCAAATTATTCCCCAAATCTGTACAGTAAGCTTGCTGTATATCCAAAATCACAATGAAGTTTCCTTAGCAGAGGGTTCTGGACCTAGTGACAAAGGGCTGCTGTGACAGGTACAAAGAGCTGAATCTCAAAACCCTGGAGACTGCAGGTTTGCTCTGGCCCATCACAGCTGGGAGAGGATGTAGCAACCTGCCCCATCAAACATCAAGTTGGAGCATCAAAGTTGGCTTCCAAATAATGCCGGTGTTACAAACAGAAAATTAAGTCTAGCAGCAAAGTCATTACTATCCAATACAGCTAAATAAATGCAGTACTCAGTTCACACCCAGTAACTGCAGAAAATAGTACCTGAAATAAAGAGTCATGGAAGAATGCTGAATGGGAAATCTGTCTCACAACATGAATAGCAAAATGTAAACATAAGTCTTTTGCCACACAGTCTTTTGCCCACTAAAGTAGTCACATGGATATTAATTGTAGAGATTTCTTCTGGGTCTCTTGATGCTCAGATCCATTCCAGGCACCAGTGATCCTCTGATCATATTTGATTAAACAAAGAACTGATGTGTAATTTTTCCTCAATATCTTTTTAAGAGTAAAATAAAATAAAGTCAAAATCAAAATAAAATATTTGGATTAATTCAGCTTAGAGTGGCATCATTTGTCTCATTTTTTTCTTCCTTGGAGAATAACCTTTTTGTGGGATTGGGTTTGTCTCTATCTCTTCAAAGTGCATAATGTAGAAGGACAATGATCTTTGTTGTATTCTCTGTACACTGTAAAAATATTTCTGAATTTATATTGAATACAAGAATGCCAGCTATCTACTCCATCAGCTGCAAAGCAAATACAATGGTATGATATGAATATATCATAAGATATATGAATGGTATGATGGACTTGCAGTAAACTTGGGGGTGTTGGTGGATGAAAAACTGAATATGAACCAGCAATGTTCATTTACAGCCCAGAAAGCCAATTGTATCCTAGCCTACATCAACATAAGTGTAGCTTGCAGGTCAAAGGAGGTGGTTCTCCAATTTTACTCTGCTCTCATGATACCCCTGGAGTACTGCATTCAGCTCTGGTGCTCCTAGCATAAGAAAGACATGGATCTGTTCAAGCAGGTCCAGAGGAGGGCCACAAAGATGATCAGAGGGCTGGAGCACCTCTCCTATGAAGACAGTCTGAGAAAGCTGTGTTTGTTCAGCCTAGAAAAAAGAAGGTTCTGGGGAGAACTTATAGTGGCCTTCCGGAACTTAAAGGGGTCCTACAGAGAAGATGAGGGAGTGTGGTGATAGGACAAGGGGTAATGGTTTTAAGCTAAAAGGGGGAGATTTTGATTAGATGTTAGTAAGAAATTCTTTACTATGAGCGTGGTGCGACACTGGAGCAGGCTGCTGAAAGAAAGTGGAATTGTTCAAGGCCAGGTTGGATGGGGCTTTGAGCAACCTGCTCTAGTTCAAGGTGCCCCTGCCCATGTCAGTGGGGTTTGGAATTAGATGATCTTTAAGGTCCCTTCCAACCCAAACCATTCTATGATTTTATGGTAATTCTATGTAATATTTATATATGTATTCAATACTAGACAAAACATCATCTATTATTGCACAAATATTTAGTAATATGTAGGGCAAATCTGGCATTGTGGCATTTTATATTCTAGGTCCCTTTTTACCTGAGCTGTTTTGTACACAAGGCTACCATGTAGGAGATTGTATTAAAGTAGATATGTTACCTTGAAATATACATTATTAACAGTACCTGAACTCCAGGTAAGATAATGCATTATTTAACATACTTTCAGTAATAAAAAAAATCACCTTCAGCTTATAAAAAATCAATAGTTAAATATATTATTTTGACTAGAAGTGTTTCATTTTACTTCATCATTTTTAGTGATTTGGTTGATTAACCTTTTTTTTCTCGAGGTAGAGTCTTACTGTAAACATATACCATAACTTGCAGTGGCTTTTGGGTAACTTGTAAATTCAGCTTCTGTATCTCACAGTAGCTTACATGTGGACTCTGAAGCTCGTGCCACTTGATTTATTTTATAAATTTCAAGGAAAATTTTGTAGAAGTAAAATAAAAGGATCTGGGCCTTTTATCCCCACAGACTAAAGTCAATGCTTCTTGGTTCCACAATTAATTTCCTTTTGGGTGTTCAAAATATAGTGCCTTTTACAGTGTTGAAAAGTAAACTAAATACTTGTTTAATTAGTCGTACTTTTAATTAACTTCTATTCTTTCCTATGCTGTTTGAGTTGGTAGGTGATTGTGGAAGGTAATACTGAAGATATTGCTCTGAAGTTCCAGAACTGAGGCACTATTTAAAACAAAGCAATGATTTACCACCCCTTATCTATAAATTCTACAACATCGCAAGAAGACACTAGAAGAGACAGAAGAAGACGAAATGTCTTATGGAACACTGACACAATCGTGTTGAAAATAATACTGGCGACAAGCATATCCTCTCCTGTACAGAAGTTTGCTTCACACAAAATATTTGCCTTATTTTCAGAAATGGAATTTGGAATATTGAAAGGAGCTGCAAGAGTGACAGCAAATTCTGTCAAGGATGGAAAAATCTAGAAAGAAAAATAATAATTGCCAAAGAAAACAGACTCAGGCCTCAGCAGTTATAAATTGGCAGTACTGTTTGCTCCACGCTCTGTACTCAACATGTCCCAGCTGTGCACGTGTCATTCAAACGTCCAACTCAGTCTATGCAGAATTTTCTTACTAAGGCACCTACCTAATCAGTTTGTGGAAGCACAGTGCTCCATTTGTTCAGTTTGCCTGCATAGAGGAAGACGTGACAGGTGTATTTGAAGTAATGCAAAAAACTACATAGTCAATGGGAAAGATACCAATCTCAGTTCACAAGTGAGTATTGCGAGAAATTGTAATGCAGCAGCAGCAGCACATAATCAGTCACAGATATATCCTGCTGTTTAATAGTGACATATATCAAGGTTTCATCTATAAGAAGCTCATACAGTCACTCAGAAGTCAGATGATGGAAGAGAATGTGGGATAACGAGCAGCAGAGCTCTAATCAGTTATTGTAGTTTTACATTGTTTTTAAAAGATTCTGATTGCTTTCTGTGGCCTTACTATTATGTTTTGATTGTGTGTTGCAGAAGAATTGTGGCATTCTATTTTATTTACATTCATCCTGTGCTGCTGCTGATGTGATTTGATAAAAGTATAACATAAAAGAGTTCCTGAAAATACACTGTACTTTAATTTAGTGTAATCTATAAATCATCTGCAAAGCAGCTTTAAAATTCACCAACAGTAATGGTTACATATGTGTGAGTAGTGCAGAAGAAGTTTACTCAACAATGTCTTCATGCCCTTCATCTCTTTTTTTTTCTCATTCCTCTTGTAGAATCCAAATTTATGTGAGTTATCCAGGGACTTCTTTTCAGAGAAGACTGTGTTTTAAAAGGAATAGCTTACTCCTCTTACAGCAAAATATAGAAGGTGCATGGAAAAATACAGTGTTTTGCTTGATATGAATCTGACTAGAGAAAACAAAAATTATATCAGCAGTCTAATATTTCCTGAATATTTACTTCATTGTGAATACACACACAAATACACATCAAGGGGAAATTTACTATTGAAAGCAAAAAAAAAAAAAA
>VXAA01000608.1:76445-116248 GCA_013399115.1 Anseranas semipalmata
AAAAAAAAAAAATCGTATCTTTGCATCAGCCTGAAATATTAAAGCTTTTTTTTTCCATAAATGAGATATGTTCCATAATCACATACACTTGTTATTAGAACTTGAAACACATAGATTTTAACTGTAACTGTAAAATATATGTATTTTAACAGCCTAATGAATTTTACAAATGTTAGATTCATAACAATAAAGAACAGGAAATTACATGTTCACTTGAATATTCTATCGTAAGAACCTTAAACATATTGATTGAAGTGAGATTATGGAAAAAATAAGATATGAGATGATCTTGCTTTGTGGAGGGCACAGACACCAAAAGGTAAGATCTTACTTTGACTCCAGGCTCCTGCTGGGTGTGGAGTTGGATACAAGCTGTGAGCTGGGGGCCACTTTTTCACAGAGATGACACCAATCATTCAATCAACCCATCTTTGGCAGGCTTCTGCCAAGTTAGAGGTAGGTCCTGCAAGTGATTACACCCCCCATGGCACAGCAAGATTTTGACATTCAGAAGTAAGAAACAGAGGGAAAAAATCACACACACACACACACACACACACACACAAACACAAACACGCATGTGTCTAGTTCTCTTTATTTTCCCACTCACAGCACCCCATATTCATAACTTGCTGGCAAAAGATACAGGGTGCCTGCTCAGTTTGAAGTATCTGGGTTTTCAGTGCTCATCCTGCCTTGTCATGGTACAGGTTTTGCACAGAGAGAGATTCAGCATAGATTTAAAACTAGATTAATTGCCAGACAACCACCAACATCAGGCCAGCAAATGGGTCATATTATGTCACCCTTCTGCTCCAGAAAGACAGCACTGGCTTGCCCAGCAAGGGTCACCCTTATGTATGTCAATGTCAGCATTGAGTTCAGTTACCCTAAGGGAAGCTTCAGGATTCACCCTGCCACAGAGATGCATGTGTTGTCTCCTTGGGCTCCCACAAGGAAAGAGGCTACATGTCTGTAACTACACTATCATAGTGGGTGCAGCTTTTTCACATACTCGTGGCATCCTTTCAAATACATTCTCTGTCCCATAGGCACTGAAATGCATTGAGACAGAGAAAAAAATTGTGTTTCCTAAAGCTAAATTCTGCTTGGTTTTCACACCAGCAACCCAATAGGAAGCTAATTCCAGCTACAATTCAAGTTTATTCCAGACCAGAGGCTCAAGGCCTATTGATTTATACAATATTAATAATTCATAGATATTTATAAAATAGTTACTAATAGTTTATTTTAATGATTGTTAAAGCATTTTGTTGTCAGCCACATATTATCCATTGCTCTTGTAGATGCTTGCATAAGATGCATAAGATGCTCAGGCAGGTAAGATTTTAATCTTTGATGGGACTGTTGTGGTTTAACCCAGCAGGCAGGTAAGAACCACACAGCCATTTGCTCACTCTTCCCCTCAGTGAGATGGGGGGGAGAATCAGAAAAAAAAAGATAAAACTCATGGGCTGAGATAAAAACAATTTAATAGGACAGAAAAAGGAAGGGAAAATATTAACATTAACAATAAGTATATATAGAAAACAAGGAATTTAAAATGCAATTACCACCTGCTGACCAGTCCTTGAGAAACGGCTGCACTCACATGGACAACTCACCCCTAATTTTTATTGCTGTGCATGACATCATATGGTATGGACTATCCTTTTGGCCAGTTTTGTGCACCCCCAGCCTCCTCGCTGGCAGGGCAGCACGAGAAGCTGAAAAGACCTTGGCTCTGTGTAAGCGCTGCTCCGCAACAACTAAAACATTGGTACATTATCAACATAGCCACTATGAAGAAAATTAACTACTAAATTAATCTCAGCTGAAACAAGGACAGTGACTCAAACCATTTCTGAAACAGAGACTTTTTTACACCAGCATCCTCTTTTTTTTTTAAAAAAAAAAAAAAAAAGACAATGTTGCATTTTTATGGGAGGGTCAAACCATTGCTTCCAGCTTCTTGAACATCATGTGATGGAGGAGCATATTCTCTGCTGGCTTGTTCTGATGAATACTGGGACTGACTGAATCTGACTGTAAAGGGAGTTTTTAGGCTTTAGGCTTTAGGTTTTATATTGGGTCTTAACTAAACTTGTATTTCTTTCCTCCTCTAAATATATTTTTTTTTACATTTGTGTTTTTCTTTTTGTTGTTGTTGTTGTAGATATATATAGGAAAATTGTTTAACAAATTATTCCATTTTCTTTCTCATCCTCTGCAGGAGCGTATGAAGTTCAACAAGGCCAAGTGCTGGGTCCTGCACCTGCGGCACAACAACCCCAAGCAGCGCTACAGGCTGGGGGATGAGTGGCTGGAAAGCTGCCTGGCAGAGAAGGACTTGGGAGTATTGGTTGATAGCTGGCTGAATATGAGCCAACAATGCGCTTAGGTGGCCAAGAAGGCCAAGAGCATCCTGGCTTGTATCAGGAACAGTGTGGCCAGCAGGACTAGGGAAGTGATTGTCCTCCTGGACTCGGCTCTGGTGAGGCCGCACCTCGAGTCCTGTGTTCAGTTTTGGGCCCCTCACTACAGGAAGGCCATCGAGGTGCTGGAGTGTGTCCGGAGAAGGGCAACAAAACTGATGAGGGGTCTGGAGAACAAGTCCTACAAGGAGCGGCTGAGAGAGCTGGGGTTGTTTAGCCTGGAGAAGAGGAGGCTCAGGGGCGACCTTACCGCTCTCTACAGGTACCTTACAGGAGGCTGTGGCGAGGTGGGGATTGGTCTCTTCTCCCACGTGTCTGGCAATAGGACGAGGAGGAATGGGCTAAAGTTGTGTCAGGGGAGGTTTAGGTTGGATATTAGGAAAAATTTCTTCACTGAAAGGGTTGTGAGGCATTGGAGCAGGCTGCCCAGGGAAGTGGTTGAGTCACCCTCCCTGGAGGTATTCAAAAGACATTTAGATATAGAGCTTAGTGACATGGTTTAGTGGAGGACTTGTTAGTGTTAGGTCATAGGTTGGACTAGGTGATCTTGAAGGTCTCTTCCAACCTAAATGATTCTGTGAGTTGAAACTAAACAACAAATAAGATAGAGAAGAACTTAGTAAATTCCTACTTTCTGCAATACAAACTTTTGTGTTAGTAAATCGGCTATGTATATAATCATAAGTGTTACAGCAACAAAACACAACTTATCTGTGAAAACAAAACAAAACAAAATATACAGAATTCAAAAACTTTTTAAAATAATCTTTATAACAGGAAGTGACTTCAGAAATGATTTTTCTTAGTTTCCAAACAGAGATTTATGGCAAAAGCAATTATTTTTTTTTCCTCCTCTTTCTCCTCCATTCTACAAGAGTGGAATTATTTATTTGACTGGTCAGTATAAAAGGTACTAAAGAGAAAATTCATGTTTTAGTATGATGAATTGACAAAAATATCCTAAAGTTCAGGAACTTTTCTGACTTCTAACTTATCCTAGATATCCTCTTGCATAAATCATTGAAAAAGCATACTGACAACCAATGAAAAAAATATATATATATAAAAGATGAGAAGAGAGAATAAAAGGGAGATAAAAAGGTCACTGAAATTTAGCTAGTTATATTGCTCTGAATAGTATTTCTGAGCTCCACTGTTGCTCTGTAAAGCAGCTGGAACAGAAGGACAAAGCTATAAAACCCCATACTGATCTGACTAAAGCCTGAAAGAGATATAAAAAAGTTTTTGATTGTAATAACAAAGTGGTCTCAGAAAGATTTATTGCAAAATGAACATCACTTTTTGGACTACAACATTTATACACAACTGTAAATACCAAGTCAGCGGTGAATAACCTGATGACACTTCACTGATCAGTAAAAAATCAGTAGGAGTCAGGTGTATCGGCAGTTACACAACTAGCATCTAATAGGCACATTATGTGTCCTAGAAATCTTTGGTGTTTTTCTTCACAGTGAAACTGGGACATGGAAAGACAGCAACTGACCATTTTAGAATGAGGTAATGAACCTGCAGCTTCCAAATCTTGGCACAGAATCTGATTTTCCTATGCCAAAGTATGGATAAAAGCTAAGACTATTGTAAGAATTGTAAGGTAAGACTATTGTAAGACAATTGTAAGAAGTGTCAAAGATCTTCTACATGACTTTCTGAATCAGCTGTACACACTGCTTTACACCTACCTTTGTTATTCTTCTTTTATTAAAAAACTACAGCAACAAAAACTCCTAAAATTTGAAAAATAAATTCTCCGAGATTCTCTAATATTATATTTTTTTACAAGTTAAGAAAACAATTACCCTTTTAAATAATGTATTACTTACCTTATAATAATTTAACTATGGAAATAATGGAAATAAATTACTTAAATGACTCTGAAAGAGAAAAGCTCCCATAGGAAAGTCAAGAAAATTACTTTTTGACTACAAATTGTTTGTAAAAGTAATACTTCACTGGACATTTTAAACCTCAATTTTTTCTTTATGCTTAATTCTTGTAAGAAAGTAATTATGCAGCTAATAATACATTTGTTACCCTTGTTAGTAGAGATTAGGACATCATTATAAAACAGCATGTCCCATATCAATAAATCACTTCCTGCATAGTAAAAGTGCTGCCAAGTAGCAACAATCATCAATAAAAATAGCATAGGTTAATTGGAAATAAATCCATAAACTGAAGAAGATTATAGCAAGGGAAATATCCCAAGAAAGAGGTGTAAATTTTGCAGAGAGATAGAATTATGTGAATCACAGATAGACAAGATATTCTGTCAACAAAAATTTACAGTTTCTGCAAAAGACATGAGATCCAATACAAGACTGTCCAAGGAACCTGTGAGGAGCACTAGAAAAAGCAGAGGACATACAAAATTAACAGATATGGTTGTGAGAACTCTAAATAAAATTAAGAGCATTTGGTGTCAGCTATAAACTATTGTTTCAAAAAGAAGGAAAGGAAATAGCATAAGGAAACGGTGATTTTAGGAGAGTGGATAGCAATGAAAAAAAAAAAAAAGTGTGTGCTAAGAAATATCTTAGCATTAAATTTACTTTGCCGGTTTTCTGAAGCTTGCACAAAATGATTGTGATTCCAGTGTAACTAGGTCTTTCATCCTTTGGTGGAGTGGCACAAAGTAATCAGAACATACCAATGAGCATAGGCTGTTCTTTTAAACAGAATAAAATAATAGGATTTTTTTTTTCCTGAAATAAAAATGAAAACAAAACAAAACAAAGACCTGATCTTTAACAAAGGCAAAAAATGGCCAAAAGACCAATTCAGGATTACTTAACACTTGAGATTAAGCTTTTCCAGCCCATGTGGCTGCAACAAAATCCAAATTCTCCCCAAATTAAATGTAATTCTAAAGGTTATCAGAGGAAAGTCTGAGAAAAAGACATTCTTTAGCTGAGGGAAACCAGGACAATTGCACTGCCTTTGTGGCAGCCCTGACCTTTCACCTCAGCTGCAGGTTGATTCTGCACTTACAGACCTATGCCACAGAAATGTGAGCACCAGGATACACCAATGTGCACAAAGAACACTGGGTCAAAATATGGTGTATTTATTTGTTCCTGAAATACTGTATACATCAGCTTTGCTATACAAAGATACCATATTATTCCAGGTCTACACAGTTACTAATATACAATATTAGTATATAGTTAATACTCGTTAGTGTATAGTTAATCCTCGTAATGTAAACAGAGCCTCCAGTTTCAAAGTCCTTGTAAAACTGCAGCTCCGGTCCTTTAATGTTGCTATTGTTCTTTACTGCATGTAGTTGCTTTTTCCCACTCTTAGTAGTATTTTTCTCGCTTTTGACTAAGACAATGTTTCTGTGACTGACCATTCAATGTCCAGTGAAAATATTACACTAACATTGCATGGGGTTGAATTGTTCAGTATCTTTCTTATATTAAATGCATGCATACATACAGTAATTTAGACATTCTTTTTTTTTTTTTTTCCAGCAGTTCTTAAAGAAACCATCTTTTAGTAGTTTCAGCATCATTAGCTCCTGAGTATATATTTCTGACAAGGTAGAAAGCTAATGCAATTTTGAATGGCTCTTCTACTACAGAAAGGACATCACTGTCAGATTTCTATATGTTTGAGTAATGCTGGCCAGTAATAGGAGAGGACTTCATGTTGCCAGATGAAGAGAACTTTTCACATCCTAGATAACACCATAACAACCTCTCTGGTTGTTATGTCTCTGTTTCCTTAATCTCTTCAGGTTGGGTATGCTTTGTAACATACATGACTTTGCATCTCTCTCCTGCAACAACTGTGTTCAAGTTGGTGGTTAGATTGTGAAATTTGTTTTGTGCATCTACTTCATAGTAGAAGCCAGTTATATGAAATATCTGTTCATCTTTACCTTTTCACTGCAACAAACTACTGGCTTTGCACAGACTGCTCATTCCTTCTATGCCCTGTTCTCAAAACTAGAATGGAGATCACTTGGTGTCATGAGAAAAGGCTGGTTTTCCTAAATGCCTATCAGTTGGCTGGATTGATATTGTTCCTTGGTAGAGAACAGACGGGATCACACCATAGCAAGCAGCACAGCCAGCAGCTCTTTTTCAGGGTGAAAATACCCCTGTTTCTGGGCTGTCATTATTCAAAATATAAATACGGATTGTTGTCTTTCATCAGTGCTGCTCATTCTCCTGAGACGCTGTTGTAGCTTGAGCTGCTCCCAAGGTTGAGAGATTTTAGATACAGTGTTTTACTTGCAATTCTTTTCTCTCTTTCAAATGCTTGATCTTAGATCTGTATTACAATGCCACAATAGCTTAGAAAGACTGTTAGCTATCCCATAAATCAGCTGGTTTCTTTCTCTTTCTTTGATTTGACATTTCACAGGGTCCAGTTGGAGTACCTGAGAAGTCAAAAGCTTCACTGGAAAATACTTCGTTTCCAAATCTGCATATAGTTCACTTTTTTCCTCATTATGTGTTAATATCTGCTTTTCTTTCTGTTTCATAAGAACTGAAGATCACAGTTTTTCTGTAGTCTTCTCTTAGTATTCATGTAAATCAGCTGTGGAAATGTGTCTCACATGCAGTCTTCATTTTTAAACCAGATTTCCTAATGAAATAAGGCTTACTTAGTTATGATATCTGATTATAACTTCTTCTGCCTGATGCTTTTGAAACTTGGCCTACTTAAAGCATATAAAATTCGAGAGGTACAACCTAAAAATATATCAGTTTTCTATAGCTGTGAAGAAGAGCGGTGGTGGCTTAAGAGTGACAGATATATATTAATACTCTCAGGAGGGTAAAAGGCTGCAAAGTGAATTGAAGGGGATTGTTTGGCCTGCCAGCTGCTCAGCTCACTTGCTAATTAGCCAATAGTTCCAAATTATGTGCAATACATGCTGTGTCTTGCCCACCTAGTACTTAGAAAATATAGGTGGAAATTATGTGTACACTGAGGTAAAGCAATAATGAAGGAATAAAGGCTGGATTTTGTTGTTCACTCTAAGGTGCAGGTCCTGTTCATTTCCACTTTTCTTCTACTTTTTTCATGCTCGGGGATTTTTATTTTTATTTATTTTTATTTTATTATTATTATTATTATTAATTATTATTATTATTATTTTTATGTAGAAATACAGCTTGCTTTGCCTGATGTCCCTCTTAATTCCTGCCTGCTTTACTCCTAGGAGCTGCCTATCTTCCATACCAATACAGGTACATATCTCACTGGAGTGACAGCTGTTACCATTTTTCATATGTTATAATCCACTTGATAATATGAAAGGCTTGATGTTCCTAAAAATAAGTGGCCAAATTAAGAAGGATTATGATCAAGCCTTGCTGTCAAGAAGCAGCAGGCAGGGCAAGGCAAGGGAACTGAAGTCCAGGTAGCAAGGTGATGTTAGGACCAAAAAGGACATGCATGCCAACAAAACAGCGCCCAGACCACATCTGGGCTCAGGAATGGCTCCTCAGCTGAAACATGGGGGCTTCGTCCAGGCTCCTGGCACAGCTGATCCCTACAGTCAGACCCCAGCTAGACATAGGATTGCACCACCAGAGAGCTGGCCCAAAACGGAGGCAGATCAGCACCTTGGTGGATGCTATGGACAGCAACCGCACAGCTGGAGATGATGTTTAAGCCAGCATACAGATAGGTTGTTAGTGTCTTCTCCCTATCTTTGTCATCTTGTGGTATCAATTTAAATTTAGTTAGATGCACAGAATACTGGCTGAGAAGGACACCAGGGCAGAACTTAGGCATTATTAACTGAGCAACAATATCTATTTATATTAGCTTACAAATTTGCTAAACAACCCTATATCAAATGGGAAGACTCTTCTTTAAGTAGTTTCTTTGAGGCAAACATTTTTGATATATTGATGGAGCCATTGAAAAATATTACTTACTTCTGAATCTTGTGAACTTTTGCATGAGAAAAGTAAACCTTTTCTCACAAAAAAAAAAAAGAAAAAAGAAAAGAAAAGAAAAGAAAAGAAGAGAAAAGAAGAGAAAAGAAAAGAAAAGAAAAGAAAAGAAAAGAAAAGAAAAGAAAAGAAAAGAAAAGAAAAGAAAAGAAAAGAAAGAAAGAAAAACAACAATAGGTGTCTTTCCCATTTCATATAATCACGAAAAATATATACATATATCTTTCACTTTTTTCACTATTTTTCACTTCTTTCACTATTTTCTTTCACTTTTGACAGTGGTAGATATGTGCTATAATCTCCTTGAAATGGGGACATGTTGTGACTCTGTTCTCAGTGTTAATTACAGGACACCATAATCCAACTGCATTCGCTGGTTGACTTGAAACGTTGGTTATGATTAAAATAAAGAAGATAAAATGAAAAGAAGTAGAGCTGACACCAGTGTTAGGACAGTTCAAAGAATTGTGATGAGACAATTAGGAAGAGAGAAGACTTTTGATAAAGGCTAAAATTCTATTAAGCTATATGAATTAAACAAGTGTTGAAATCCCAGAGGTGATAGAGATTTTCCTAGGGCTTTGACTATGTGCAGAAACCTTTACAATATGTCTCTTCTGTTACTTTATTGGAAGATGTCATTTTTCTTAAGACTAACTGTCTTCGCCCAAGGACCTGGGTACACTTGGTGGGTGATGCAGAAGGATGGGGATATCAGGTGTGTACCTCAGGGAGATTTAACCTTGGGAGAAAACTAATCATGTATAGCAAGTCAAAAATATCAGTTCTCATTTTGACCCATGTTTTCAAGGGCAATAATTTCCATTGTAAGTGGTGACATGTGACATACCTTATTTCCTGTAAATGTAGGATGCTGGTGTAGGATGGTGAAAAATGGGTCCTGCAAGGGTGATAATAGCCCTGTTGTTTATTGATAACCTTGAATAAGCAAGATAGCTGAATATCTGAAAATAGATTTCTTTTTAACCTCTCTGGCTTATTTTGTTTATTTCCATTTTAAAGTTCTGAGATTGTGGAAAATTTCAAAGTACAAATAAATAATGTTGCCAAGGAAACTTCAGCAGCTCTTTGGAATTAAAATATCAATTGTGATATCACAGATGATCACACACAAAGTTGTTTTTTAATCAGTAAAACACTGCCTTAGGCAATATTGATTAAGAATGAATCTGTTTCACAAAATTTGTTGCCTGACAAACAAAAGAAAACAAAATAAAACAGCAACTAATCACTATTATTTTAAGACAGAAGTAATATTCACATCTGTGCTTTGACTTGAGTATCATCAATTATGATACTATTTGCAGGTGTATGTAGTCTTTCACCTGAGTAATGTTAAAGGAAACTTCACAAACAGCTCATTCATTTGTACATTGTCAGTTTGCATGCACAAGCATAGACTGAAAATGATCAGAAGGAAAGTTACAGAGCAATATCAGTTATTCAGTACCATTTTTAAGGTATACAGGGGGTTAATAGTAATCTTGCACTCAAACATTTTCACCATTCCATATAAAAACATTTTTGTAGTTACATATTCTGGGTAATATGCTTTAAGTATAAATGTATCTGTGAGCAATCACACAGAAATAAAAGGGACTTGCTTTGATAATCTTCCTAATAGACTGTGGTAGACAATTTGAAGTAGTCTGAGATTGTCAGAGTGTTTTAAAATCCCTGGTACTCTTTTTCATCGTGAAAAGATTGTGGATCAAAGAAAACTCAGTGCCCCAGACTGAAGATCATGAAAACATACACTTCTCTCTCCCTCTTTTTTTTTTTTTTTTTCCCCTCTTCTACAGATTTAGAAACTATAAAAAGATCTTATTATTGCAGGAAACTCAAAGCCAGTGCAACTCCTTGAAGAAGGCAATTTAATGTTACACAAAATTATAGATGAACAAAAAGGGGGGAAAACATTTGGAGTAAATATATACCTTCTGTTCAGGTGGTTGGAAGGGTTTTTGTGGAAAAATGCAGGACAGTGTGAGAACACTTTGAAAGGGAGAGAGAAGAGAAAAAAGAATAAGACTAAATGCATCCTGAAAAATCCTTTTGTTATTCACAAAAGCAATTGGTGTGGATGCGTGTGTGTGTTGTGAAAGGACAAAAACATGAAAGGAATGACCTTGATCAGGATTCAATCCAGACCCGTCTGTCTTCTAATTCAGCTGCTACATCAGCTGATGCATTAAACCTGCTGTTTTTCTGAAAAAATATCATTGTCAACCTGCCCTACCCTCTGCATAAAAAAAAGCTTTTAATAAAAGCCTAGCATCCTCTTCAATGGCTCCTCATATATTAGTTAAGTATATAACAGAAACATTTGCAACATTAATATATTCATTGTTCAGTCTTCCTGGATTTAATTATCCATCCTGGAGATTGGGTATTACTCTTTGATTAAAAAGCATTTCCTGAAATGGGGGAGGGAAAAATCCTCTGGGTAACCCTGTTTCCATACTCATAATTTCTTCTTACGTTAATCAGGTCTTTGCAGTATGTGTTGACTACACTAAATATAAAAGGTACCAAAAGACGCCAGACAGAAGGCAGCATTAAAAAAAAAAAAAAAAAAAAAAAGTTTAATTAGCATCTATTTTTTGCAAGACCGTGTGGTATTCCTATTTAGATACTACCATCATTTTAAATCTATTACATCTCAGTGGAGTTTGTACAAAGCTGTCAGCTAAACTGATTGATCCTTTACTTAAATTTTAAAATTGTTTTGTTAAATATGAGAAGTTATTTGTGAGCACTATTTTTGTTTGAAATCCAACTCCCATACATTAATTAAGCTTGTAGGCAAGGATAGAGTCCTTATTATACAGTATAAAAAGAACACTTTCCAGCAGCCAATTATTGTGTTACCTATTCTGAAACAGAACTCTTTAAAGGAAATATATCATTGAAACTATTTTGTGTGCTTGTTAATAGCCATGGTCCTCAAATGAACAAAAATGAGTTAATCAAAAGGCATTCTAGAATATTTGAAATTAATGGGAGACTTCTGTATAATAAAATAAGGATGTTTCACCAAATTCATGCTCAAATAAGTGTCTGTTCTCCAGTATATCAAAGAAATGTACTGAATTTATCACTTAAATGAACTACAAAAGTGTGAACAGCTATCTGAGACTTATCAGCATTAAAGAATACTGTCCCTGGAAAATGAGTCTTTGTCTGACTATGTACTCACATATGTGTGCACAAAAAGTTCCTTCATCTCTGCAGGATGCAGCTCCTTAGAGCAGTGAACTCAGACATGCAACACATTCTATTTCTCTCCAGGCTTGAACTTAGCACTTCCGGTTGATACCAGTCAGTGTGGATGATTACTTAGCTATTTTTGTAAAATCATTTGGCCACTGCAAGTAACCTGGAACATCATAACAAAAGATAGAGCATGGAAAATGGAACACAGCTAACCTCCAACAAGTTTGAAAGAAGAGAACAAAAAAATTCTTGTATTCGTCAGTCCAGAAGATCCAGAATATGGGGAATTTTCTGCTCTGAATTCCAGTTCGATTTCAACCTGGATGGGATGAGACGTGCAGAGAGTACATTTCCCTCACTGTGCTGCAACAAAATATTTCTACTCCTTACCAAATGTATATCATATAATATAATTCAGAATAAATTTCATCTTACTTATCCTGGCTGCTGATTATAAATAATACTATAGTAATTATTGTTCTTATACCTGGATTTCATAGTCTCAAAGTCCTGTCTTGCTTTTCATGGAAAGTGTCAAAAACTATGTGAAAACACTGTAATTTGAACACCTGGCTGCTGTTCATGGTGACTAGAAAAGATACACGTTCTTTCAAAAGATAGAGATTCCATCATATGAACTCAAAACAAAATGAATTAATTTTCTTCAGTCTAAAGAACGTAATCCCAGATGCATCTTGAAAGATCTCATTTGGAAAAGGTGTATAGCAACTTATGTTCTCTCTCCACTGGCCTTCATTCTGAATAACTCTACAAACAGAAATGAAGCTCTAATCTTTTTCATTTTAAAGACCTTGCATGCCATTATGGGATGTATTCACACTGGGCACAAAATCAATCCGTATTTGTGAACTGTTTAAATACATTTGTAACCACTGATTAAACAACTTCTCTTGTAAATTTGAATCAATGTTAATGGATATGTGGTGACATCAAACAGATATAAATAACAACATCAAGTCAAATTTTCTACTGACTTGTACTCTTTGCAGATGTTCTGCAAAGTCAATATAGGACACTATCAAGTCATATTAATTGCTGCTCTTACATCAGGAAGAGTAGTTGTTTATATGTGAACAAAAGAAGGAAATAAAATTTGACCTGTATTGTAAAACAAGTAGGGTAACTGACGGCATTTTTGTTCTTCCTCAGCATGCATGTAAATCGCTACACAAAATGTTGTGCAAAGAAGAGTCTAACAGGAGTTCAGTCATGACTCCTCACTACACTAACATAATTCAGGCAGCTCAGATGAGTCTTTGGTGATAGGCCATTTGCATTTGCATCCTTCTGAAAGACCTTTTTCATCATCAAAGACCTATTTCTGCCTTACACAAATAAAAACGGAGGCCTAAATATTCAACTGCATCCATTACTTACCTTAGAAAAAAAAGTTCAAGGCACCTTTCACACCTTCAAATGTTGAGATTTTGAAACACTTTTGGTATCCTCTCATTCGGTACTAATTGTTAATTCAACATTGCCACTATAGCCAGAGTTGTAATATAATATTGCAAATATTTTCTTATAGCTTTCTTGAGTAGCACAGATGCTTCATTGACTGCCTGGAGTCAATACTTTTCTTTGAGTTTATATGGAATGATAGTATTAGAGTTTTCTGTGTTTTTATAAAATGATATATTTTGTATGGGAAAATAAAATGTTATTTCAAGCCTAGAAACTGTTTTTCTTCCTATCATATTGTGAGGAGTGGGCAGAACCTGATGATCATGTATCAAAACCTCACATAACAGGCTAAAGCTTTAGGACAACTAAGGCCTAGCTGCTGCTTCTTGATAACTGGAACGATGATATTGTGCTCAGACACTGAAACCCTAAACCAGGTTGCAATAAAACACAGTTCTTTTCATTCTTTGAGCAGTGTTATTCTCTTTAGACAACTGTAATTCCCCTTTTATGTCAGACCAGCCAGGATTGTCTAAAGCATTGAGTACTAAACACTACAAACTAGACAAAAATGATTTTTTTAAAATGAATGTTATCAAATCTAACATCTTATTCTGCTCATGAGATATTTGTAGTTCTCCCTCTCAGTATATCAATTGTTCAGGGTTTTTGTTTGTTCGTTTATTTTATTTTTATTTATTTATTTTTGTCTCTGAACTGTTTACAAATTCTTTTCTTCATATGTTCTAATATTAATGTTAGAATTAGGTATTATTACCTGTAACTTGTACTCATGTCGTTTATTATTCAACCAGTGCTGTTTGCGCACATTGATAATGACTGGTCAGATCAGTCATGGAATTGTTCATCTATTCCCCAATGGAACATATTCCTATTTTTAGAAGCACATCTCTAATCTTAAATATGCATTTTTGGTACACCGGTAGGTACATAAATGTGTGTTTAAATGTGATTTTTTTACAATGAACTTTTGAATTAGCCTTTTGCAGTGAGTGTAGGGTGTGGGAAGAAAGTAATCCAAATGGAGTAAATTGGCACCACTGGCTAATATCCTTTAGCAGCTGCATTTAATATAAACAAACAAACAAACACTCTGATTCCTGATTCTTTTCATATGGAAAGATGATGGCTCCTACACTGATCTCCAGAGATGATCTGCTCCTATGGTGACTTTATCAGCATTGTCACCATAATCCATAATTTCATGATGTTTGCTTAACTGTCATATAAATTCACAGTTCCTTAAATATTTCACTGGAAGGATTATTTGCCTATTATAATCTTCAGAAACTAAATGGGCTGACTTAGTATTCTGTATGAAACATACTGAAAACAAACAAACAGAAAATCCAACTGTTTTCAGGAACAGAGCTGCCAAATTTTGTTCATATTGACTTTCAAGGGCCATATTTCACTTCATTTGCAATTATTTAAACACCTGCTGAGAAGAGCTGGTTGCAACATGAAATATGTTGAAGCAGATTCTAATTCACAGGGCTGGAAAAAGTAATGTGTTTTTATATCAGGCAACATGTTTTGTTTATCTTTTCCCAAAAATGCTATTTTCTTCAAACTTGAAAATTTCCTTTTCTTTTTCTCCTGTTTTGAAAAATAAATACAATGAAATGACCAGTGTCCACAGCTGAACAGGTTAAAATTGTTTTAGCTTTTTATTTATTTATGTATTTGTTCATCACTCTGTGGCATTTTAAGTTTTATGTAAGAAAATATTTTAAAACAAGCAAGAAAATTAGCAAACATCAAATCCAAAATGCTTAAACTATTCAAAGTAATCAAGTTTAAAGGCACAGAGTTTACTTTTTCTTTTGTCTTTGTATTTTCTAAAAAGGGAAAGATTAATTTTTCATTTTCCTGATCTTTTATTTAAAAAAAAAAATAAAAAAAATCTAAGATACCTCATTGTTTTTTCCTTTATGTTGATTTAACATTAATTCTGCTTTATTAATTGAAAAAGTTTGATTTTCAAGGCTACAGAGTTTGCTGTACAGTGTTTCTTATTTAAGAAACAAAGTATTGTGTTATCCAATTCCTTTTTTCAAAACTTCCTTTGATACATGCCTGAGATTTTAAACTCATATTGCATATGAATTGCATGTGAAGGGAGAGATGATCTTATGAAAACAAGAAGGAGGATACCTAATACTGTTCTTACAGAAGGTTGTGGGAGGTGATTGTTTTCCTTTTTTTTTGTTTTTAATTTTTTTTGTTTGTTTTTTCCTTTTTCCTTTCTTCTCATAGCAGCATTGATTATTATAACAATTCAGGAATTCCCAGTCTCATATCTTGAAGGAGCAGTGATAATTAAACAGTGATCCAAAGATATTTTTACAGTTGTTTATAACTGTCTTTTGGACTCACTGATGACTATACTCTACCAAAGAGAATCATGATATTGATTCTACAGAAAAAAATCATCAACAACTATTATTTCTATTTATGTGGATACAGAAAACCCTAATGAAATTTCAGCTATGTCTAAGAATGGACGCAAATTGAAAGTGATATGAACTAGCAGTTCTTTTTTACATTATTTGGCACATTTAATCAACTGAAATTTAGGTAAACGCATCACAATTTATAGAGGCTATGAAAATGGCTTACTACCACCTCCCTGGAGTAGCATATGTTTTAAGACATTGCAAAGTATTTGCAAAAACTGGTGAGCTACTGTAGATATCTATTCTTTACACTCCATATGTTTTCTTGTGCCTAATGAGAAGGAAGTGAAGATTCCTTGTGCCTCACACCAAGGTAATTTTTTTAACATTTTTCTGACTCAATTAATGTTTTTAAGGGAAAAGCTTTGAGTGAGCACACTGCAGGGAGATCCATACATCTTAACCCATTTACTTCCTAATTACACAAAATGGAGGTGCAAAGCTGTCATATTTACTTTGTAATCAGGCAGCAAGTGTCAGACTATGATTCAGTTCTAGTCTGAATATGTTCCGTTATTCAACTTATTTAATAAACTGTCACTTGAAAGAAGGGATGATAAGCTTTCACACAATGAATCAGAGGAATGCTGTGCCTTCTTCCTTTATTATGCATGCTATATTTGAAGCTAATGAAGCATAACCTCTGAGCTGATATTTTTATAGATGAAAGAGACATCATGTTACATATTCTATTTATTTCATCAGATTCTCTGTAGCCAACACAAAACACAATGATTGCCTTGTACTTCACATTAAACAGTTGATGGGCATTCTTGCTAAAGGCTTGTCTAATAGTTTTTTGCTCTCTGCATAGTTAAGGTCCTAACTATGAATGAAAGAACAAGGAAAAATGGGTGGAAGATAATGGTACATCTAATTTAAAATTATTGTGGAAATAGTACTGACTAATCTTTTTTTCATGCTTTCATTTTTTTCTCTCCATATTACATGTTGTTTAGATGCTTACTTCCCCACCCCCTCAATCTCCCTCACCTTATTATTATATTTTTATTTGTTTGTTTCTTGTTTAAGAACTGTTTCATGAGCTAACTTTGGGGACTTTATGACTATGAACAAAAAGTCCACCCAGATCGTAACTTCAGGTAAAACTTCCTCATCTTCATAGCATACAAGACTGTTATATTTATTGAAGGAAATCAAAAGGAATAATACATGGCATAACAAGAACAACAAAAAAATGATCACTATGCTACTGTGAATCCACGAATATAGCTTAAGTAAACTTATATACCTTAAGGCATGTATTTTATTAGAGGATTGCTGTGTTATCTTATTATCTCTTATTTTGGGATACATTTAGTTGTGAACACTATTTTCTTCCTAAATCCAAAGCATGGCACGTACCAGCCACTATGAAGAAAATTAACTCCATCCCAGCCAAAACCAGGACTATGTACTATATTTTCTGTCTACATGGGGAAAGCAGTGGATATCTTATACCTAGACTTCAGGAAAGTGTTCTACACTGTTACACACACCCTTCTCCTAGACAAACTGGCAAGATACAGATTGGATGGGTGGTCTGTGAGATGGGTAGGAAATTGGCTGACAGGCCATACTCAGAGGATGGCGATCAATGGTTTTCACTCAGGCTGCAAGCTTGTCAAAAGTGGAGTCCCTGAAGGATCAAAACTAGGCTCCATGCTATTCTTATGAATTTTGCTCTTGATATAATACTGGGTGGTGGACACTTCAGAAGAGAGAGCTGTGTCCAGACCTGGTCATAGTTCAGAAACGACACAGACAGACTGGAGGGATCCAAAGTAAGGCCTTGAAGATGATCAAAGGGCTGGAAAGCCTTCCCCATGAAGAAAGAAATTTTTTACAGTGACAACAATTAATCATTGCAACAACCTCTGATCCCCATCACTGCAGGTTTTCAAGATGTGATTGGACACAGTGCCAGGTAACCTCACCAAGCCTCCCTTTTCCAATGAAAGGTTGGACTGGATGACCTTTTGAGATCCCTTCCAACCTGGACCATTCTATGATTCTATGATGACTGCTGTTTTTTCACTCTTCCTAGGCATCTGTCTTTGGCCACTGATATATTTTTCTTTCCAATTTGGGAAAGAGAACTAAAATTCTTCTTGTGTCTTCACCCTCACAGAAGACTAATGAAAAAATGATCACAGGAAGAAAAAAATTAAAAAGAGAGGAGGAAGACAGAAGAGTCAAAGGGTCAGGAGGGTAAAAATAAGATACTGGTGGGATACACTGAACAGAGCACTATTGTCAGTGATCACTTCTTCCTGAAGCTGTTTAAGAGTGCACAGTAGTATCTCTGTCCAGAGGAAAAATGGGAACAGAAATAGACTCCAAAGTCTCTGGGATCCCTCATCATGCTTCCTCCACCTAGTGCTTAGTCATGACTCAGAAAAAGATTCTCAAGGAAGTCTAGCAATATAGTGCATAATGGGAATAACCTAAATAACAGGAGGTGGATCAGGAATGGACTGCTCCCTGATGTATGTGAAGTACATGTGTGCCAGGGTCTTCTGGTCACCATCCCAGAGATAACATGGATATACTGTTTTTAACGTTTCATTAAGAAGAGATTAGAATTCATGTGAAAGAGCTACAGAAGTTCCTACTTCTGTGAACAGTAGAACCTCACCATGGAGTAACAAAAATTAACCATTTGATTCACTTTACTTCCTGTTGGTCGCTGCTGGAGGTACCAACTGGAGAGATATTTGACCTTACCCAATATGGTCATTCTTGTCACCATAAGACAACTTGTACAATGGAAAATGTTAAATGAACTGAACATAAAATAATACCTGCAGTGAATGAAATATATAGTCATTTGTAGATGTGTGGTCAAACAATGTTTCATTTGTATTTTCTAATATCATGTCTCTTCTTAGGGTATATATACTGAGGAAGGAGGATAGACCCGCTTCTCCTTCTCTACAGGTGAACTACAAGTATTGACTCTCAACCTGTCTGATGTGTGATGGGATTGCAAGTTTTCCAGACATTTCAGATACAGCTCTTATTTATTTATTTATTTATTTTTCTGAAACAAGCACAACTGAAACATGCAAAAAGTTTTTAAAGCTAGTCATCATAAAATACAAAATCAAAGACAACCTTTCACAGAAAAATTAGATCTGGTAAGACAGACTGGAAATATCTCTGGTAACAAGTCTCCCATCCCCCAGTTGCATACTTACAATGGTGATTTTCCTTCTGATCTTGCTTCTAACAAGTCTAATAATAATGGTTTTCTTGGCTTGCAGAAAAGTGCACCCATTTTGCCCATTCTCTTTCTTTACCATCTCTATTTGCCATTGTCTGGAGTCTTACAAGATATATTGATCCTATGGTCTCTATGCATTTTCTTGATCCATGCATCCATGTATTTCCCTATCTTGTTTCCAGGAGCTTCTTGCAGATGAATTTATGTATTTTTACACCTCTCTCAACATCCACTTGACTTAGTGGGCAGCGGCACATGTGGTGCATGCATAACAAGTGGTACACAAGAAGATCAAATTGTCTGGCACAGGATGAAAAAGAAAATTCAGTCCTTGCAATGCCATTCTTCCATTACATTATATTCTTCCATTACACCTATGGCTATGTTTGTTTCTCTGTTTAGATTGGCCATGGCTTCCTTCCATGCTGCAGTTATAAGGGCACTTTTTTTTTTTTCTTTTGTGTGTCAAAAGCACCAGACTGAAGATCATGCAGAACACAACTTTCCCTATTCTACTTGAGATTTCACATGTCACTGAAGATATTTAAGTACCATTCTAGCTTCCTTGACTGCAAAATATTCTCAGAAATATAATCCTTAGTTCAAAGAAATTACTGTGGATGCCATTATTAGCGTGTGTCTATGGATATTATTAACATCAATGAAAAGTATAAACAAACTTTAAGAACAGCCTACTAATAAAAAGGACTGAGTCTGTATAAATAAATGCTGGACAGAACATTAGTGGATGCAAGAGCAACCAGCACATTTCCTCTGATATATATTTCTATGTCCTTCATATCTATATTTTCTTCAATAAGATACTAATATTCATAGTTTTCTTATACTCAGACATAAAGCAATGAAGAGTTTGATTTTTCTTTTCTTTTTGATACTCTGAATACTTTGAACTGAAGTGAGAAAAAAAAGCAACATGCGTTGACTATGTAATGATAAGCAATTGCATATTTAATATAAGAATTAAAAAATGCTGGCATTTTATGATTTTGAGATATCAGTTGTACTTATTTAATACTATAAATATTTTCCCTTTATTTTGTTCTATTTCCTCTCTCCTTTTGATAAGTACTCCTAATGTTTTTTGTTTTTTTTTGGTTCTGAGAGGTTTTGTTTTAGTTTGTTTTGTTTCTGTTTTTTATTTTGTTTTGCTGGTGGTGGTGGTTGGTTGATTGGTTTGGTTTTATTTTTAAGAAAAAAAATAAAATTCTCTTCATAATATCTATATTGGCCAAACTGTGATTCTGAAGTATCTAAGTTAAAAATTATATTCATATGCATATACATATGAATACATGTATTTGATATTAACTTTGTGTCCAGAAAAAGAAGGAAAGCAGCATGCATACTCTTTCCCTCATATTACATATAAACTAATTTACTGGTCACTGCTGCTGAGCCTATCTGACACAGAATCATAATCATAATTCTGGTTACAGCAACACCAATTATCTACAAGTTTTACTTGACCAAATTGCTATAAACCATGTCATTTCGAATTTTAGCACGAGCCAACCAATTCAAAAATATTTCATAATATATATTTTTTCTCATAGACAGTTTGAAGACTCTGTGCGTGGATCTGGATATATATTATCTCCATGGTTCCACATAATTTTAACTTTCTATCAACATTGTTCTCTCACCACTGATAAACATCCAGACAAAGACACTGAAAAGAAAATAGATGTTTTTTTCTTTTGACTGGCAAATGAAAATGTCATTTTTCTTACAGTTAATTTTATTTTTCTTATTCTATATTAGTCACAAAAATATTATTTTGATTCTTGTAAATTAATCAAACACCAGAGAGTAATAGATGGGAGCAACAGTGAAGCCACGAAAGTCAAGACAGCAGTCTATATTTCTGCAACACATGTGACTTGCTGATAGTTTTACTAATCTGATTTTAGCAAGCAATTTCTTGCTAAGGCCTCAAGGTTCTGAATTGTGGGCTATTGCACAAGTAAATCAATAACCTGCATAAATAACTACAGGAAAGAAGCACACTTTTCCTGTTAGCATTTGTGGAAGTGTTATTGGCAAAAGACTGTCATCATCTCTTTCACCACTTTTCTGGAAAAAAAAAAAAGGTGTTTCTTTCTGCCCAGTCTACTAGATGAGGCTAGCTATAGAAGGTATGGCTGATTGGAAAGGAAAGTGTTGAACTGAACCTATATTATACTATATGCTATATGCTATATCATAGGTTACGGCAGAGATACGCATATTTATCATTGAATTCTGAATATGGAAAGTGAAGACAGCTACTGACACAGCAAGCAAACACAGAGATTTCACAAAAGTGGACCATGAACATCGTTTGATGGATATAAAACATTGAGTAGAGATGCCTAGTGACTCAGAATACAGAGCTTCCTGACCATATGATCATCTGGGAAGAACAGAGCTTGTACTTACATTTGAATATTTTTAAATTATGGTCACAGAGAAGAATATACAGTAATAACACTATTATATTTTATTTGTTCTTATGCACTTATTTTTAATTAAGCTATAAATGTGACTTCTGACACTATCATTGGCAAAATTTAATCAAATTTTTTAATCAATTTTATCATTGGAATATTTTATAAATTCACTTCTTCAAGGATTTTTTTGATTTTCTGATTCAAAATCATGAAAAAGTCTGAGAGTTATAAGATCACTAAACTTAATCCTATCTTTAATTCTGGCTGACATGAGGGAAGTATGTTTTTGAGATCACTGGAATATTTCATAACAAATTCCATGACTTTGTGTTTAAAACTCTCGTTACATGCTGAGTAGCTGCATAATCCATGGAAAGTGGAAAGCAACACACAGCAGGTGGATTCCCTACTTTCTGACGGACACATTATTTTTAATGTAAACAAGGAAATAGATTTGCAAGATTTGCTCTTCTAAAATTTCTGCTGTCTCACAAGTCCTACCACTCACGTAGCAGGTTTATAAGCAACATGAGAAATTTGTAGCTGAATAGTGGGTTGGATTTAGCCAGCAGCCAAATGTCCATCCAGCTGCTCACACCCTGTTTCCTCTGCAGTGTTGGGGGATAAAATTGGACAAAAAACCTTGTGGGTCAAGATAGAGAAAGAAAGATTATTTACCGTTTAACATCATGGGCAAAACAGACTTGATTTGGGGAAAATTATTTGGATTTATTGCCAATTAAAATAGATTTGGATAGTGACACACAAAGACAAAAAATTAAAACACTTCCGCATTGCCACCTTCCCAGGCTCAGCTTTAGTCCTTCAACCCTAATTCCTGTACCTCTGAACAGTGCAGGGTGGGTGGAGAATGGAAATTTATGGTGCTTGGACATAGACATAGACATAGAATGGCCTGGGTTGAAAAGGACATTAAAGATCATCTAGTTCCACCCCCCCTGCTCTGGGCAGGGTTGCCAACCACTACAGCAGGCTGCTCAGCGCCACATCCAGCCTGGCCTTGAATGCCTCCAGGGATGCGGCAACCACAACCTCTCTGGGCAACCCGTTCCAGTGCCTCACCACCCTCTGAGTGAAAAACTTCCTCCTAATATCCGACCTAGATCTCCCCTGTCTTAGTTTGAAACCATTCCCCCTTGTCCTATCACTATCAACATGTGGAAACAGGCGTTCCCCCTCCTGTTTGTACACTCCCTTCAAGCACTGGAAGGCCACAATGAGGTCTCCCCGGAGCCTTCTTTTTTCTTCTTTTTCCCCTCCTTCTTCTCTCTATCCAGTATTTTTTCCTCTTTCTTAAATACATTTTCCTAGGGGTGCCACCAGCTTGGCTGATGGACAGCTGTGTCCTGTGGCAGGTCCAATGGAGCCGGCTGGGGCACATTCTGTACTTTTCTCAGAGCCTACCCCTGCAGCCCCATCTGCTGTCAAAATCTTGACATTTATGCCCAACACAAGCTGCTTCTCAGAATTTATAAGACATTAATTTATGTTCTTCTGAATTCATATCACTGTGGCCACTGCTTTGCATAAATCAGTTATAGGATTTAATTAAATCTAGGAATATAAGCTGATTTCTGAATTCAGTGACTTTGGATGTTGGAATTAGAAGATCTATAGATCAGCGCCAAGTTTGTTATTTTACAAGGTGATGTAGATAAGACAAAAAGATAAGGTGTTCACGTATTACTTATTAGACCAAGGGATGCCCCACAGAATTTTGTGCAGACAACACTGATTTCTCCAAAATCAGAGATGAAATGGAAAATTTATGAGCAGTTATGAGCAATATAGACAAACCATGTTGCATATTATCAATTATAATAAAAACATTTATATTTCTCATAAACTGTGAGTGAAATAATAGTAAGTGCAAATATAAAGCCATTTTTGGAGAGTAGGTTTACATGAGAATGACTACAGTGGGATCAAACCTTTGCTCCCATAACGGACAGGATAAGGAGGGCACAGAAAAAGAAAAATAGTAATAAGATGAAGATGAGAAAGAAAAAGACCAGTGAGTTTGTCCAATCTTCTAGATCTGCTTCTCTGCAGATAAGTGCATCTTATACAGGAACGACTCTAGGCTAGATGTAAGTCAGGGAGTGCTTCCCCACTCCCAACTATGGATGCACACCACAGTCATGTTTCTGTATTGCCATATGCTGAGGTCTAGGTCACACTTGCTCTAGTTCTCCTGTCCTGGGAACCTGTCTCTGCTGAGTGGGAACATGGAGAGTTGACCAGAACCACCTCCTGCTATGCTTTGGTGCAGTCATAGAGACCTAAATCAGAGCACAATTTTCACTTATGTTCCATAGCCTTCTGATTATGAAGACTTTCCAGTTCAAAACTGGTGTTTACATTCAGGTAGCATCAACTTTTTTGTTGTACTACCATCTAGAGCATTCACAAGACCAATGCAACCCCTTGAAAAGCTAAAGGACTAGTGTGCATAGGTATAGTGGGAAATACAACAGAAGAGGAAGAACTTGGTTTCTTCGTAGTTACAGATTTTTTCACACCTTGCCCCCTTTTTTGCACCTTGTCCCCTTACAAAATGTATAAACCCCTCTTTCTCAAAAAAAAAAAAAGAAAAAAGAAAAAAGAAGAAGAAAAAAAAAGACGTGTAACTTTCATTCTTTTTTTTTTTTTTTTACATTGTTTAAGATCTCTTGTTAACTAGAAGAACTGATGAGTAGCTTCAGTCTGACACCTTCAAGACATAGGAAACTAGTGATTCAACTTCAATATGGATTTCCTTCTTACACTTTTCTCTCTCTTATTCCTCCCTTCCACTCTACCTGGCAGGTTTGAGCCTTCCTTCTCTGTCTACAGTGAAATATAATATAGAAAATTAAATGTTAAATGCTTAATGCACTCACAAAATATAAAGTCTATTTCTAGGATCATAGTGGAGTATCACTACCGTCTCTTATATTTCCTATTGCATTTCTTGGGGGAATAGAAATTGAAATTTCCCTTACCAAGATAAATGACATTCCCCACTTCCTTCCTAAAATTGCTGTATAGTGTTGACATCTCTCAGAAAGCTTTGATTTTAATGTAAATGGAAAAAGTGATTTAATGAGCAAATGATCTAATTTGGAAAACATATTAAGTCCTTGAAGATTTTATGATATAATAAACTGTGGAAATATACATTAAGTTAACAATCAAAGTTTTCCTCCCTGAGCAATTGAACATATCATTCCTTTGGGCAGTAGATGTGATGATATAATTTTGATAACATTCTCTTCACTTCAGATGACCTCAACAAATACCTGTATGGGCTTTTCTATACCGGTGTTGAAAAAAATATATATTTTCTTTTCTTTGTACTTTTTTTTTTTCCTTTCTGTCTGTTAACATTTTATCTTTGAGCAGATTGCAAGAGAATAAAATGGAAGAAGTTTCACAGCAGCCCCATGTACTTGATCAGAGCATCCCAAGAGTTTACCACGCCTGCTGTCAATTGCCTGCATTTGTCGTGTGGTGAAGAAATGAAAAATACTTCCTCCTCTCTGCTAATAGGATAATGTGATGTCCTGATATTAGATGATAAGTGTGTAGAAATCCCAGAATGGTGGGAAAAGAGGCAAAGATTTTTTACACTGATTTAAAAACTAGCGTTTTTACATCTTGAAGGGCAATTTAGCAAAAGTTATTTTGTATATACTTCGAGCCACAGTCACTATTTACTTTCTGGTGAAGATGTTTCTTTTTGAGTAGTAGACAACAATAAAAATAACAACAACAACAACAACAAAAAATTGGCATGAGATTGATAATCCCATAAATTAAACAAACGATGAACTTTCTCTACAAAGACACTATATATTCCAGATTTTACTAGTCAGAGTGCAATGATAATTATATTCTTCTAGGAGGATATAAACAATCAGTTAATATTTGAAAGTAAAAGTTAGAAAATCCTGTCTTATTGCTACGTCAGTTGGTGAACTTTGTACAGTGACTTCTGAGCTGTGTTCTCTCTCCTGCTTTGCCATAGACTTTTGTGTGGTTTTCTTTCTTTAAGCAAAGGTTTTGATATCTTCCATTCTTTAAACTCCTTGTATACCAACAAGTCAATGACGACAGCCTAAGTGACTTTGTTATAACGCACGAGGGAATGACTAATCAAGAAAAACAAGTCACAGTCAGGAAGCAGATTTCAGTATTAAGTTCACACAGAGTTATACAGACCAAAGAGGGAAAAGCTCACATTCAGGAATTGAAATTCAATAAAACATGTTTTAGTTCCTTCTCTGAGGTATACAAACTGTTATGTTGGTAAAATCATTTCAAATGTTATTATACTATGCACTGAGATTCAAATGACTCAGAATAATGAGTTTGGATCCTTTCAAGTTGACTTCAGAGAATTCAAGACTAATACTAAACAAATGTGGATGCATCTGATGTAACCTGGTAGCTTATTAAGATTGCTGTTTTTCACAGTCCAGTTCCAAAATCCCAGTACTACTACCCACTTCAATGGGAGAAGATTGCCTCTTAGCAGACTCAGTCAAGAGGCTAAAGAAGATATATATACTACCCGAGTCAAATTTTAGAGGGCTAATATTTCTAAGTATCTGGTTAATCAGCATTAAGCAAAGAATACACCCACTTATTTTTGCCTAGGAAAAATTCTCTATGAAAAATAAATAAATAAATAAATAAAAACACAGTCACTTTCCACTTGTGGCCACCAAAATTGTAAGGGATTTGGTAGCACCTGCTGAATGTTTATAAGTCCATGGGACCTGATGGGATTCACCCCAGAGTACTGAAGGAGTTCACAGATCTTACAGCTGAACTTCTCTCAGCAATTTACCAAGGTAAATTTGGGAGTCTGGGGACGTCCCTGCTGACTGGAAGCTAGTCAATGTTATAGTCAGTGTTATACCTATCTACAAAGAGGGCACAAGAGAAGATCCAGGGAACTACAGACCTGTTAGTCTAAGCTCAGTCTCGTCAACTGGAAAAGTTATGGAGAAGATTTTCCTGAGTACTTTTGAAAGACATTTAAAGAACAAAGATATTATCAGGCATAGTCACCATGGGTTCAACAGGGGAAAGTCCTGCCTCACTAATTTGATCTTCTTCTATGATAAGGTCACCTGCTTGGTAGATGAAGGGAAGGCAGTGGATGTAATCTTTCTGGATTTCAGTGAGGCCTTTCATACCATCCCTCACAGTATCCTTCTGGACAAATTGTCCATCTGTGAGATAACCAGGTTCACACCGCACTCAGTGATGAACTGGCTGAAGAGTAGAGCTCAAAGTGTTGCAGTGAATGGGGCTCCATCTGGCTGGCAGCTGGTCGGTAACAGCGTTCCCCATGGTTCAATTCAAGGACTGGTTCTGCTGAACATTTGTTATCAATGATCTGGATGCAGGAGTGGAATGCATCCACAGTAAGTTTGCTGATTATACTGAACTGGGAGGTGCTATTGGCTCTCTGGAGGGATTAGAGGCCTTGCAGAGGGATCTACATAGTTTGGAGCATTGGGCAGTCATCAATGGCATGAAATTCAACAAGTGAAAATTCTGGCTTCTGCTCCTGGGATGGAGTAATGTCAGACACAAGTACAGACTGGTAGACAAGTGACTGGAAGGCAGCTCTGTGGAAAGGAACCTGGGAGCATTAGTCAACAGCAGGCTCAACATGAGCCAGCAGTGTGACCTGGCATCCAAGAGAGCAAAACACATTTGGGGGTTCATTAAACACAACATAGGCAGCTGGTCAAAAGAGGTGATACTCCTATTATATTTAGCATTGGTGTGTCCTCACCTTGAATATTGTGTGCAGTTCTGGGTTCCACAATATAAAAAGGATATTAAGATAATTGAAAGTGTCCAGAAGAGGGTAACACCGTTGGTAAAAGGGCTGGAAGGCATGTCCTGTGAGGAGGGGCTAAGGAAACTTGGTTTGTCTAGTTTGGAGAAAAAAAGGCTCAGAGGCGACCTCATTGCTTTCTACAGCTTCCTGAGGAGGGGAAATAGAGGTGCTGATCTCTTCTCCCTGTTAACCAATGACAGACTACAAGAGAATGGCACAAAGCTGCGCGACTGGAGGTGCTGACTGGATATTTGGAAAAAATTCTTTACTGTGGGAGTGGTCAAACATTGGAATGGGCTTCCTAGAGAGCTGGTTGATGTTCCATGCCTGTGAGTATTCCAAAGGGATTTGGATAATGCCCTACTTATATGCTTTAATTTTTGGTTATCCTGGAAGTGTTCATACTGCTGGATTTGTTGATCACTGTAGGTCCCTTCCAACTATTCTATTCTATTCTATTCTATTCTATTCTATTCTATTCTATTCTATTCTATTCTATTCTATTCTATTCTATTCTATTCTATTCTATTCTATTCTATTCTATTCTATTCTATTCTATTCTATTCTATTCTATTCTATTCTATTCTATTCTATTCTATTCTATTCTATTCTATTCTATTCTATTCTATTCTATTCTATTCTATTCTATTCTATTCTATTCTATTCTATTCTATTCTATTCTATTCTATTCTATTCTATTCTATTCTATTCTATTCTATTCTATTCTATTCTATTCTATTCTATTCTATTCTATTCTATTCTATTCTATTCTATTCTATTCTATTCTATTCTATTCTATTCTATTCTATTCTATTCTATTCTATTCTATTCTATTCTATTCTATTCTATTCTATTCTATTCTATTCTATTCTATTCTATTCTATTCTATTCTATTCTATTCTATTCTATTCTATTCTATTCTATTCTATTCTATTCTATTCTATTCTATTCTATTCTATTCTATTCTATTCTATTCTATTCTATTCTATTCTATTCTATTCTATTCTATTCTATTCTATTCTATTCTATTCTGTTCTGTTCTGTTCTGTTCTGTTCTGTTCCGTTCCGTTCCATTCCATTCCATTCCATTCCACTCCATTCCACTCCATTCCATTCCATTCCATTCAATTCTGTAAATTGGAGACACATGGATTTGACAGATGGAACACTCAGTGGGTAAGGAATTGGCTGGATGGTCACACTCAAAGAGCTGCTGTCAATGGCTCAATGTCCAAGTGGAGGTCAGTGATGGAAAGAGTTCCTCAGGGGTCGGTACTGTCACCAGAACTGTTTAATATCTTTGTCAGTGACATAGACAGTGGGATCAAGTGCATCCTCAGCAAGTTTGCCGATGACACCAAGCTGTGTAGTATAGTCAACTCACTGGAGGGAAGGGATGTCATCGAGAGGGACCTGGACAGGCTTGAGAGGTGGGCCTGTGAGAACCTCATGAAGTTCAACAAGGCCAAGTGCAAGGTTCTGCACCTGGGTCAGGGCAATTCTGAGCACAAAAAGTGATCAAAAAAGCAGTAAAACAAGTTTTAAGAAGAACCATCTCAAGCATCTACATGTGAGCAAGGAAGCGTATAAAATATGCTGTTATGGGACAAACACCTAGACTGTCTCTGTGAAATCATCATGCCTCTTTGAAGTACATGTACACCAATGTGTGCTGCATGGGGAATAAACATGAGGAATTAGAGATCTGTGTGGAGTTGCATGGCTATGATTTTCCTGGGATCACGAAGATGTGGTGGGATAGCTCGTATGACTAGAATACTGCAATGGAGAGATACAGGCTCTTTAGGAGGGACAGGGTGAGGAGGCAAGGTGGAGGAGTTTCTCTTTGCTTGAGAGAGCAGCTGGACTGCGGGGAGGTGCCTTGGGATGGATGATAAGCCAATGAGAGCTTATGAGTGACATTATAATGGGTGTCTGCTATAGGCTTCCTGACTAGCTTATTGGGTTTACTTGGCAAGGGTTTGGTAGCAAGGGGGCTGCAGTGCTGGCCTCTGTGAGAAGAGTCCAGAAGCTGCCTCATGTTAGATAAGAGCCAGTTCTAGCTGGTTCCAAAATGGGCCCACTGCTGGCCAGAGCTGAGCCAATAAGCAACATTGGTTACGCCTCTGGGAGAGCAGAGTTAAGAAAAGGATAAATACTGAGCAACTGAAGCTGTGAGAGAGGAGTGAGAAACAGTCCTGCAGGCACCCATGTCAGTGCAGAAGGAGGGCAGGAGGGGCTCCAGGCGCCACAGCAGAAGTTCCCCTGCGGCCCATGGAGAGGCCCATGGTGGAGCAGGCCGTCCACCTGCAGCCCATGGGTATCACACGGAGCAGATCTCCACGCTGCAGCCATGGAGGAGCCCCCATGGAGCAGGTGGATGTGGCCTGAAGGAGGCTGCGGCCCATGGGAGCCCCCGCAGGAGCAGGCCCCGGGCCAGAGCTGCAGCCCGTGGAGAGGAGCCCACGCAGGAGCAGGAGGCCTGGCGGGAGCTGCCGCCTGTGGGGGAGCCATGTTGGAGCAGTTTGGTCCTGAGGGATGGGCCCCGTGGTACGGACCCATATGGGAGCAGTTCTGGAAGAGCTGCAGCGTGTGGGAAGCCCACACAGGATCAGCTCAGGAAGGACGGCATCCCGTGGGAGGGACCCCCTGTGGAGCAGGGGCAGAGAGTGACTGTGAAGGAGCGGTGGAGANGTGGATGATCTCCCTTTCCTTATCTCAACCCTTGAGCCCTTTTCATCATATTTTCTCCCCCTTCCCCTTTGAGGAGGGGGAGTAAGAGAGCAATTGTTTTTTTAATTTAATTTAAAATTTAATTTAAAATTAATTTAATTAATTGTTTTTTTTTAATTTTCCTTTGTTTAAAGGAAAGCTTGTTCTTATGTAAAATTATATATATATATCATTTAAAATAGTTGATTATGCCACTAAGCAGCATGAAGAATATGTTGTTGGTATTATATCATTTTTGCAGAAATAAAAGTCAAAACATCCTACAATAGCTACTATTGCTGAACATCAGACAAATTAATGCTAGAATACAGCTGGTCTTAGACTTGGTACAAATGTTTCAGGATCAGAGAAAAATAAAACAAAAAAAGTGTGGTATGTACACAGAATAAATGAACTAAACACCACTTTATTTTGGAAAAAGTGTATCTAGGTTAGCATACCATGAAGATTCTGAATTTTCAAGTACTGCAGTGATTATTAGATTATTCTAATACTAGCTATAATGCACTCTTGATTGTTAAAGTCTTTTATATTTGTTTTGAATCTTGCTTCCTTTCTATCAAACAGTATATGAATTTATACTGATTTCACCAAATGTTTCAATATTCATAAGCCAGTACATGTCTTGTGGTTTTGATCAAATAAACCAATATTTGATATTTTTGGACAATATATTTTCATTGCTATGATTTGAGTGGGTAATTTAAAACTGAAAAGCGGACTAAAGAACAATGCATTATAAACTTAGAGCCAAATAAACATTAATCTGAAATATGCAAAAAATGTCTCACCAAAAAAGCCTAAACAGTAATAAGTGCCATCACTTAATTTACAAAAAATTAAGCAGACTCAGCATTTTCTTTCACTTAATTTTGACATCTGCTGCCTGGGGTTTTAGGAATATTTGATCCTTTCTTATGTAAGCTGTCATAACCATGACAGGAACCTCGACTGGTTAAAACCTATTCCATTTTTTTTTTTCTCTCGAGTCAGCACAACTAAGAGACTTAAGAGACTTAAGCACAAGAATTCAACTGAATACATAAATATACATATACATATACATACACATATACATATACATATACATATATGTGTACATCTATATCTATGCACATATGTACATTCCATCTTGACCAAGGATAACTCCTTAAATAAAGAAAACTCAGGTCTTTGCAATCTTGTTTTTCTCTAGAAAGAAAACAACTTTCATCGGCACAGCTCCCTCTGAGTATTTGGTTCTACAACCTGGACAACCGGTTCATATTGCTAAAAGCCTGCATAAATGCAAGCATAGACATGTTTAGATATGATCCTAATTTTTGATAAAAGACAAATGTCTAGTTTCTGGCACCTTCATTTTCTCCTATTCCGTACTTGCACCCTTGAAAGAGGAGCCAGAAACCTGCAGAAAAACCTTTAACTGTGTCCAAATTACAGATAATTCCATCAAAACAATTCTTATAAGGGCAATGAACGATCTACTATTCTTTCCTAACCTGTGTGAGGTTTTGAACCTGGCTCATATAGATCATCTGTTACAGACAGAAGACTCTCCTTTTTTCTCTTACCTATTTTTTGGATTTGAGATTCAGTTTATGGTGTTGAAATTGGAAAGTTGCTTTTTACTTGGTGGACTCCATTCTGTGGGAGAGTTACTAATTAAATAATATTTTTCTATCTGCAGAAATATTCCTACTATCACTACTACTGAGTTAGGAAATGACTTCTAAGCAACTAGCAGTCGTAAGAGATGAGGCTTAAGAGTCAAACCTCGCTACTATGGCAATAATTGGAAGATTTACCACTCATTGTAATGGGAGTATGTGCAGATTCCAAGTTTATGCGAAGAAAATTTATCACTACTTAATTTAAAATTTATGTCTGTTGGTGGTCTGTTCTCATATAAAGATGATTTTACACTTTCTTACATATTACTATCAATAGATGGAAAAATTTACAGAATCAGTTTGTTAGAATTTTTTTACCTGTCTTTGTTAAAATTTGGGCCGGACATAATATTCCTTCTTGTACCATCAAATAACTTTTTTTTTTTTCTCCCTGCTTTGCTGATATAAAATGCACACATTTCATATTTTCAACAGTTTGACTCTGGAAAAAGTAGATGTTATTTATCAAAGAATGGAAATAATCCTCAAAAAAAAAAAAATCACTTTTTATTTTTAATTTTGCAGTGACTTTGTCCATTCTAATATTGATCAGGATTATTTTTCTAACAGAAAAACAGACTGACCAAAATGTTGTTCCCTGTCCTAGGTTTATAGCAATAGATTGAAACATGAGTTAAGACCTCAAGTTTTAGAATACGGTAAATTTTACTCTCACAGAAGTTAGATTACACAATGTCAGTGAGATGTTTTTTGCTCAGATTCTAGGGAATGAAATATAGTCTATGTGTGCAATCTCCTGTAGCTTCTCTGAAAACAAGTAAGAATTGTATTTGCTTGTGTCATTCTTATTCAATTACTTGTCTTTTGACAAATGGAAGAAAATTGTGCAAGGTTACAACTGTGGTTGAGGCAAGGTAAGAGGCACAACCCTGAAGGCAAAAAAAGTAGATATAAGGTTGTAGCTATAACAATTCAAAGTATTGCTGAAGATTCAGCCATTATAAGCTTTCCAGATGAAATCTCCTTTTTTAAATCACCTCATCCTAAATCACCTCATCCTTAGGTTACAAACATTTATCAAGGCAGTTTAGTTCTCAAAGAACTTATAATCATCATGAAAAAGAATATTTTACAGCTTTGGAACTGAGTCACGGAAACATGAAATAATATGTGAACAGTACATATACAACCATCAACAGAAATGTAGTTATTGTTTTGTTTTCACTAACTTAAAAATGTGCCTTTTAACAATAATATTGTAAGATTTCACTAAACCAGAGATTCCCAGTATATTTGTTCAAGCTGAAAAAAAAATTAATGAAAAATGAGAGTTTTAAAACTAGATGTCATTAATACCTCCTTGTGTTAAATTCAGCAGCATCTGTACTGTGACCAAAACCAAGCGTGTTGCTGTGGAAACTTAGGGAGTAGGTTTGTACTCTGATAACTCAGTTGGAAGTTGCTTTCTCTTTCTTCTATGCAGCCAGGAACCTAGAAGTCTTAGGCAAAGTCATTCCCAAGGCAGCAGATTTGCCTCAGCAAAACTGATTCCAGAATACTACCCCTGAAGTACAGAATTTGCCTTGCTCCATGGCAAGTTTACAGCCTTCTTTCAAATAATCTGGGTAGCCAAAGGATTTGTGCAGTATACAGACAAACGCTACAAAGGGGAGTAAGAACTCGTACAAAGTGGCTTAAATCTGACAATGAAGAGATGCTAAAGGAGAATAAGTTTGTTCTACAGAGGTTTAATCTGATATCATTGTGATACTGTGCAAAAGAGTTTTCTAGAGAAAAGGGAGCTGGGATGGCTGAGAGCTATAAAATACATAACATGATTAATGTGTTTTTGCATTCCTAAGTGCTGGGCAATAGACCCAGCAGGGAAACACCATAAAAGTACAGTACAAGGTTCAGTTACTGATTGGACGCTAGTAAACAGGCAGGTGTGTTACTATATGATAGGAAGCTATTATGGGAGATGGTTTTATTTAATTTCATTTTCTGTTTTATTAAAACGTTCCATAGGCAATAAAGCAGATATTACTATATGACAGACTTTAAACTGCTCTGATCTCACAGGTAAACGTGTTTGAGTCAAAGTATTTTGGGCATTTTAAGGCATATCTTCTTTTTCTGATTATGTTTTTCTTAGGTAAAACTGTAATTATTTTCTCTCTACATGAAATGCTTTTTAGATGTTCATCATAAAGGTATGAAGCTAGCTCTGCCAGCTAACTCCCAGGCTCCTCTAGACATTGGTGCAGTGTGGCAAATTATAGTATTTGGGGTACCATGATAAGCACCATATTTTTGCAACCCAGGCAGGTTTCTGAGCTCATCTAATGTCAGCATTGAGAATATAATGAGTGAAACAGTAAAGTTAAGAATTCTGAGGGATCCAAAGCATAAATAAGATTCAAATCAAGCTACTTTTAAGTATACCATGAAAAATGGGTTTTAATTTAAACTTTTTGCTGTTTTAAAATACAGTTTCTTCAATTTCTTTGGTTCAAGGACCAATGATACAAATATAATTAACAGGGAATAGAATATTACAAATAAAGTTATCTAATATAACAAGATGGCACAAGATGTTTCAGGAAGAGTCCTGCTCACCTAAGAATTTCAGATTAGCCTCTGTTTTGTTTACTCACGTAATTTATACGGTGTATATCACACCTTTACTTATACATCTACAAGTGAGTCTTAAATGCTTCAAAGCAGAATCAAGAGCAGTCTTATAATCTCTCTAGTCTCTTTCCTACATTGGTTTGTGGAAACACAGCTTCCCTACATTAGTTTGCTTTTAAAGGAAAAAAAAAAAAAAAAAAATCCCTTGTTAGTGTCTGTCTCTCTATAAAATAAGAGATGGAATGATCAAGTGTTTATATAATTATATTGATTATTCCTAATAGCATTAATTAAAAGCTATTTATGTGATTATTGCTTCTTATACATTACAGCTTCCCAAAAGCAGGAGTACCTAAAAATATAAATTTTTGTACCTTGTTAACCACGGTGGCTTTGTGGATTCCAAAGTGTTAAAATGCATTTGATGTTTTCACTTGACACACATATAAAACTCTTTCATTATATTTTTCAGAAGTAACAGAAATATAATAATAGTGGGCTATCTGTCCCGTTCAGGAAAATACGGAAATGAATTATTTATATTTTCTTAACAAATAGTAAGAAATAGTAGTTTGCAATATGTTTCTTGCTGCTTGAAAAGAAAGAGGTCTGTTACCAGGACAACATCAATTTCTATTCTGCATGGAACAGTGAAGAATTCTCTGGATGAGGAACTATGGGGCAAAACTGTTTGTTTGTTACCTATTTTCAACTAAACACTTTATTATGAATCAGTCCCAGTCTTTAGGGCTATGAAAAAAAAAAAAAAAAGGACGTTCAGTACTTCCTGAGGTTATGTTCATACAGTTTAATAATTCTTTCTACAGAAAGATGGTTTTGAAAAAAAACAATAGGCTTTTCTCTGAGCCTTTGCACATTTCTGAAAATCAAATACAAATTTAAACTTCCAAAAAAAATCTGAAATATTTGGTGAACTTCTCCTTACTTGTTCCTTAGTTGTTTAGGAGTATTTGTGCCAGAAGTGTAATATGACTTGTTCTTAAGACCTAACAAGAGCCAAAAATGTTCAAGGTAAATTATACCAGACTGCTGTGACTCAATTATTTTGATAAATTAGCTATGAAAAAAACATGGTCAAAATAAATGGTGAATGGAGACTTTTAATTTGTGTAGAAATGAATGAATGGTTGTAGATTGCTTACTGTAACTGCTGACAAATCAGGCAGCTGCATATACAAAAGATTTTCCTGCATATTTTTTGTGTGTAAGAGAGTGTATTTGGAGAAATATATATGTGATCTCCCCTGCCCCCAAAAATTTAAAAATAAATAAATAAATAAAAGAGTATTTTTACCTTCACAAATACTTGGTCTACAGGCAAATTAATTCATTTATTTCATGGGTAGATCTGAAGATGTCTGAAGTCTAGTTTTGAAATTACATACAGTTATCTAGGAGATAAAATATCTTTCTGTAGTCTCATCTGAGACACAAGATGACCCATAGAAAGAAAGAAATAGAAATAATTTCTCATTATATTTCCAAACATGCCATCACAGAAATAGCAGATCAGATTTTCAAAGGTAGCTATGAGCATAGTCAGTGCTCTCATGATAATTTGCATGAATACAAGATCTCATCTGTTTTGTTTCTAATGAACTTCAAAGGATGAAATTTCATTCATACCCCAAACCAGCAATAATAAATTCAGATCATGCCAGTAACTATTATTGTTACAGCAATTCTAAGACTTCCACAGATGGGTACAATTGCAGTAAACGAAGGTACATAAGAAGGTGTGTGAGAGCAGAAGAATAATTTATGTGTGAGTTTTGTCCTAATTTTATTTTCTGTCCCTTCTACTTTCGTCTTATTATTTTCTGTTATTACCCTTCAGACTTCACCTATTGGTTACCTATCGGACTTTAATTCCAATCTCCTTTTTCATGATCTCTTCTTTCCCTTGTTCTACTCACTGCAAAATAAAAACTGAGTCATGAAAAGGCATTAGAAAAGCATTGCCCTACATTTCATCTCAGCTGGGACAGTTTAAAGGTTAACTAAGGTAGTGGTTCAAGGTCAGTAAAATGAAAACCTAAACATGGAAAAAAAAGAAAGCCATTAAAAATTCAGAGGTAAAAGAAAGGATAAGTGGGTTATGGAAGGAATCATTAATTTATGGAAGAAAAGTGTAGACATCTTATTACACAGTCACACGTATATACAGAGCTAAAGGGGTGAACACATACTGTCAGTCACTTTACAGCTATTAATTAAAGGGGTGGATGTACAAGCCAGTATTTTTCCCTGCATTTTAACATTTAAAATGATGATTTCATCATAATCTGTCCAGCAAAAGCAGGACAGCTGGAGTACTGGGTCCCCACCTGGAGTACTGCGTCCAGGTCTGGGGCCCTCAGCACAAGATGTAGACCTGTTAAAGCAGGTCCAGAGGAGGACCACAAAGATGATCAGAGGCTGGAGCACCTCTTCTGTGAAGAAAGGCTGAGAGAGCTGGGGATGTTCAGCCTGAAGAAGAGAAGGCTCTGGGGAGACCTCATTGCAGCCTTTTAATACTTAAAAGGGTCTTATAAAAATGATGAAGAGGGACTCTTTACTCAGGTAGATAATAATAGGACAAGGGGCAATGGTTTTAAACTGATAGAGGATAGATTTAGATTAGACATTAGGAAGACATTCTTCACTGTGAGGGTGGTGAGGCACTGGAACAGGTTGCCCAGAGAGGTTCTGGATGTCCCATCCCTGGAGGTGTTCAAGGCCAGGCTGGATGTGGCCCTGGCCAACCTGATCTAGTGGGTGGCATCCCTGCCAACAGCAGGGGGGTTGGAACTAGATGATCTTTAAGGTCCCTTCCAACCCAAGCCATTCTATGATTCTATGATTCTGTGACATTATTCACTGATGCCACCAGTAATACTGAGTTTAAGCTTCTGAGATATTCTCACAGGGGAGTGATTTAGGGAGGTAAAATCAATTTTTATCAGCTTAAGCCACAGCTGATTTCTCCTATTCTCCACCAAAAAAAAAAAAAAAAAAAAAAAGTTCTTTTGTCTTTCATTGTAAAACCAAACAAGGTTTCTGTTGGACAAAGAAATAAAAGAGGAAAGAAGTTTGGATTTTAATGACAGTGTCATTTGAAAGGAAATGGCTGATTGTAATTCATACAGTTTTACACAGGCTGAAAAGAGGCTCTGCTCCAATACTGTGGAGCTGGTGGTTATGGCTGAAAAGTAGCTGTAGAAGGATGGCTACAGACTGGGAAAAAAAATGGAAGCAGTATGATTGAGACACATAGAGAGATTCAGGAAAGCTTCACTGGCAGATCTGGCATTTTGACCTATCCAAATCTTGAAAGCTCTGCATTGTACTGCTAGTAGCAAAGTAAATTATAATTTCAAAGAGTCTTATTCAAGGGTTGGCCCAGATCTTGAGCTGGATCACTTTCATATCGACTCACACCATGCAGATACAAGGCTGTCTTTTAAACATGTTGATACAGCTTCATTGAGTGCCCAGGCCAAAAATGCCTTAATTTTTGTCCTTCTGCTTAGTGTTGGGTGCTTAGTACAGTTTTGAGAGGCAAGATTAATCAGTACAGAGACAGACACTTACCAAAGCCTGAGATGTTGATCTGTACTGAAGACACAATCAAGCCATACACAAATCCCGCTCTTAGGGAAGGAAATTCTCACCTTTGAAATTGTTTTTAAGGCCACTTTGTGTTAGGAGGCTTAACAGAGTGAGGATCCTTTCTGAAAAGAGCAGATGCACTCATTGCTTGTCATTTTCTTCATTCCTCTAGACTCTCAGAGAAATCGATGACAGACATACCCTTGACTGCAACTGTGATGCATTCAGATTCAACATAGCAGATACTACTGAGTGAAATATTTCATTTTGAACATTTAATTTTGTACTTGCATTGTCCAGGCTGACCAGGTTCTGATTTTAGAGCTGTCCTTATTTCATCAATTCTTGTTTCTCTTTATTAGCAAGACTATTTGCTACAGTACTTTTGAAAAGATGAGTTAGGAATATTGATTTCTCTATTTTCTGCCTTCAAGGAGCTGTCATTATGCAGAAGTGGTTAAGCTACAGCACACTGAGTGGTTGTTTATATAATCAGGCTGTAGAAGCAGGACAAAGGACTATTTTAAGCCTCAACAGAGAGACTGCTTTTTGTAGCACCATAGTCCCAGCCTTTTCCCACCATGGCAGAAGCCACATAACTCACATTTCAGATCTTTCTTGATTACAGGTGTCTGGAAAGAGTCCTTTCCTGCTCATTGTCTGTTCCCTCTGAGGGTCAGAAGTAGTCTATGTGGATATGTATAAGAGCATGAGCAAAGTCATTGCTTTTGCTGTGTTGCACTTTCAAATAGCTTCGCCAAAAGTTGCTAAAGCTTTGCTGTCCAGCAATGTAGGGCAGGTCTTACCAATAATCCTACGTATGGAGACCTTCAGAAGTGTTTGGCTTTTACATGACAGGTCTTCTCTGGTAGCCCGCATAAGAGCATGTCTGCTCCCTGTATTTTGAATGGCTGTATTAGAGAGCAGAAATGATTCGAAGAAAGCTGGAAATCATGTTCGGTATCACTTAGGACTGTTTGCCACATAAATGCTCATTGACTTTGTCGTAAGAGATGCCTAAAACAAAAAACGTGATACTCGGATCTTACCAGAGATGTACTACTATAACTGCCAAAAAGCTATATTTGGGAAATTCAGACGCAGTTAACAAAATGTCTTTTTCCTGAAAACTTAGTTTTGTATTAAAAGTTTTGATGGAAGATTTTTTATTAAACACCCTCTTTTACTTCCCCGCACAAGAGCTTCAATCAATCCTTTTGGGTAACAACTTTTGTCATTCCCACATGTGTTTTCATTTCCTTTTGTAAATGTTTCATTCTTTTTCTTATCCACTTTAATGAAAATAGATTTTGCTGGTGGTGGTCAACAATCTCAAGTACATGGAATAGATTTGGTAGGTTTAGTTGACAGGATTACTATGAGTCTTCTATTAATATGTTGGACATAAATATATGTATATAAATATATATCAAACTATCACCTTGTTATATGATGTTCATGGGAAACACAATAATGGAGAAAAACTACTATTCTCAATTTCAATGCATGTTTTCTGAATGAAGAAAATATATATAATATAATATAATATAATATAATATAATATAGTATAATATGTTCACAGTTTTGTAACAAAGGTCATACCAGGTAAACAGCAAGTACAAATATGTTCAATTTTTCACTAAGCACTGTGTATAAGTATATTAGTTACACATCTAGCTAGCTAACTTATTGTACTCAGTAGTAGGTAAATGCAATTTTCTTCAGATAAGTGATAAACAGAAAAGTGATCATAACAGCTGTCACACAGCTGGAAAAAAAAAAAAAAGGAATGTATAGCAGGTCATAATAAAGTACCCATAGATTTTGCTCAAAAGCTAAACTGTAGTTAATACTGCATCTTTAGTAAAGCACTTGGAGATGGAATCATTCTGTAAGACATTATGTTAAAAACAAGGAAACACTGTCTAGAATGGCATATAAATGGGGAATCATTATAAAAGCCACCACTATATTGTTGCTCAAGAGAGCAGTGGTAACACATTTGTATGAAAATGCAGGAATATCAAAAGATTATAGGTAAAGTCTGACTACTGGTTTAGTTTAGTGAGAGATTTTTCGACACCTGGCACAGAAAATATCAGATTTTAGTAATGATAATGTGAAGATGGGGGGGG
>VXAA01000608.1:116376-130174 GCA_013399115.1 Anseranas semipalmata
AAGATCAAATTTATTAGGTTATACAGTCCATTTTACCCTCAACTATTCATACCAAGCTCAGAATTCATTTTTCTCCTATCTGCTGCCCCGGCATGCTGATTTCCCTTCAGTCCTCTCTTACAGCCTTCATCTCCTGCCAGAAAATTCACTAGCAAGAAGCACTCAAAGCCCCAGAGAACCCCACATCTTGATGGAAAGCTCAATGCCATCCTTATTCTGAGGATTAGACGAGGCCAAGGCAGAGCCAAGTGTGACAAGGACAAGCAACAGGAGACAGTTCTTGGCAAGGTTCAGTGGCTTCTCTGCAACCTGCCTTTTCTTTGGCAGATCAGAGTCCATATGTTCAATGTGTGCTTCCCTTGCTCCAGGCTGCAGCCATTACTTTTGCTTCTAAAGGACCTGCTGCTGCAGATTAGGATGTGATTTCTCCCTTACTGGTGATTGCCTATGTAATGTTCCCTGCAGCTTTTGTGGGTAAAACAAACTGTCAGTTCTCTGGGTTTGTGCATTAAGGAAAACAGAGAAGAAGGTCAGTCACTGCATTTGGAAACCTATGCAGTAAATGCAGACAAGATGTATATTTGATTCCCTCCATGAAGGGAAAGTATCATGTTTCCAATAATTACACAAACAACTGTAAAAAAAAAAAAAAAATTTAGAATTTGTATAATAACAAACAACATTGAAAAATCAATTTATTCAAGCAAAAATGTATCTCTCTTGCTTGGTATTTTCTACTTTGTCAATTTGTCTTGGGGGGGTCTTCATTTGATTTAACATATAGAGATGTGAAGGCCACATATAGAGATGTGAAAGGCCACAGACACATGACAGTCCCACAGATTCTATCATAGCATTACCACATTCATAATGGCAGTGTGTTTCAATATTTTGTTTATCATTGTTACACCAGAACATTCCACCTGCCCTCTATTGAGGAGGCTTAATGTTTTTTAACGAAATAATTGGGAATGGACTTCTCAAAGTCATATGAAAATTTTACTTGAGCTTCTAAAATATGCTTACAGAGAGCAGCTGCATATTGGCGGCCATCAGTGCTTATAAATGAGAAGATTTAGGATGGAAACTGTGCCACAGACCTTTTTAATATTAGCTTTATATAAACAATTTTTTCCAAGTCTAAAATGAAGTGTTTTCAAATCTAACTCACAATCTTTAGGGAAGTCAAAATATCACTTTTTTTTTTTTTTTTTTTCTGAATTGGAATGAATAATAGACTCTATTTCTCTGTAACAGCTATATTAGACTTTGTCAACTGCGAAGCAGAAAGCACAGTTTTATCTGCAATTCACATTAATCAATGAAAACAAAAAAAAAAAAGAGGCTAGATCTCACATCTTAAACACCTTACACAGCTCTGGCTGTGCAAGATTTTACTGTAAATGAAAGGCAAGCTTTGTGTCATTACATTACTGTAAAATGTTTTGTATAAATATATTCTAACAGTCTCCAAATGTATATGAAGGGTTAGACTCATGCCGCTCCTACTAACCAAGATGTAGAAGGGAAGACTAGTAATCACAACAGTACTGTCAGAGCAGAAAACAGGAGATATTACTGTGTCTAGCCTGGCTGAACTAACCCAGAGATGGGAAAAATTTCTATGTAAGCATATCAGTACTGAAACAATTGGTGGGACATAAATGTGAACAAATTCATCCTATTCACCCTTCTCCTTGCCTTAACGTTTTCTTTCTACTTCACATAATTTAGTAAAACTCTTCAGAAAGGAGAAAAATAACAGCTGGCAGAATGTATAATAATTGATAAATGTGGTCAGAAATTCTGGATGCCCCATTCCCAGAAGTGCTCAAGGCCAGGCTGGATGGGGCTTTGAGCAACCTGATCTAGTGGGATGTGTCCCTTCCCATGGCAGGGGGCTTGGAACTAGATGATCTTTAAGGTCCCTTCCAATCTAAGCCATGATTCCATGATCAATTAATTTCTGTATGTATATTTTGTTGTTATAAAATAAACATATTTTTTTCTTCCTGTTCTCCAACTGTATGCTCAGGTTCTTTCATTTGCTAAGAATACCAAAGATTGTGTGTAAGAACAAACACATTTTTTTCTTTAAGCTGTGTTTTTTAGACCTTTTCTTCTTTCCCCAAAGAAAATGTAACAATTTCAATGCCACAGCTTCCCTCTGGAACTCAGGAAACTTATAATTACCCAGAGCATTTCATAGTTATTTGAAGGAATTTATGTCCAGAAAGTCACATCTTGTGTCAAAAAAAAAAAAAAAAAAGTACTTCTTTTTTTTCAAGCTTAGTAAGTGCTGGTTATTAGTGACATAGTTCCCAAGTTTGAATTATCACTTCTTGAAATTAATGACCCAAGACTGTTTTTTTTTTATTATGTTACGAGACTGACACCTACCAAGAGTTGTGGAAGAATAAGATATTTTTTAAGACTTGTTAATTTAAATTATGTAAATTAATTGGCTGGAGTTTGAGAATAGATTGCAAAATTCTATCATTTGGACTCCTTTATTAGTAGAAAAGTCAGGTGTTGGAATTCTTTTAAAGCTATGTTATTCTGTTCTCTGCTGGTGTAGTGTGGGCAGATTCTCACTTGTTAATTATATTTAGAGCACAGAAAAGGATGAGAAAAAAAGCTGCAACAGGAAAAAAAAAAAAGAATGAGATATTTTCACTGGCATGAAATATATATTTCATATATATGGCATCAACTACCTGAAGAATTATGATTCCCACAATGATCAAACTTACAGTTTCCTTAATCATAGTAATTATTACGACAGAAATATTGAGACATAATTTCTCAATAAGGGACTTGTGGGTGAAATATTACTAGATCATAAACACCAGATTCTCTTAACTATGTGGAATATGAAAAAGATTGCAAGTAAATTAATTGTTGGATCCCCTCTCAAAGAACATGACTATTTCTCACATTTCTCTATGGAAATGGATGCCTGAAAAGCTAAACACAAAGCAAGAAAAAAAAATATGAATTTCATATCTGTGAATTGCACAAATAATAATCAGGTCAAAAGTTGTGTTCATTTATTCTTTTTGTCTTCTGTTCAATGACTTACCTTAACAGACTCATTTGGATTTACCTCCATGTGGAGATAAAGTCATGTCCCACAAACAGATTGAATCTAAATGCCTACTAGGAAGAATTTTATCTTTAAAAAACAACAAAAGAAAAATAAATAAATAAATAAATAAATCCTTCTCCACATCATTTAATTTTTGCAAGCTGTTCAAAGAACATCCAAATACATTTACAGTCACATTTATTTATTTGTTCTTATGAACCAAGACAGCTGGGTTAGTAATACAGTTTGAACGCAGACCAAAATTCTGTGTAGATTAAAAACCTAGTATTTCCACTGCGGTAGTAATGCTAAAAGTTACAAGAACAGCTAATAATCAATACACCCTTTTTTTTTTTTTTTTGGTATGTTAGTTTTTAAAAACTATTTCAAAGTAACTCCTTACAGCTTCAGCTTAACACAAGTAGGTGAGCATGGAACCGGAATTGACAAATTCATATATTCATCATCAAAATAAACACAGGAATGCAATGAACAACAATGAAAGAAACAGTTATGAATAACTGCAAACGAAGAATGGTCTTTTAAATAGAAATAAATAAATAAATAAAATAAAAATCACTACTGGGCAAATCCTGGATTTACTCACCAATGAAGTGAAGTGTCGGCATGGTAGATGGGCTTTCAAATGCATTTACTGTCTGTCTAACATTGTTCACATGAAAGATAATAAGAGGCACTGAATTGATGGGACTGAGCTAAAACTCATCTTATTATAAGTCTTAACATTTTAGCTGTATTATGCAGGAAAGGCTTATTTTAAGCTGAAACAGAAACATGTAAAAAGATTCCTGTTACTTAGCAGGAGTCCATAAACTGAACTGTTCATATCCTAAACACCAGCTCAGAGTGAAATAAACTACAAATTTTCCCTAGGAGAGAAAGTGGTGAAAGTGAAGCTTTCAGAAGAATCAGGTAAAGACCTGTTCAAAATCAGCAGGAAGAAAATAAATGAATTTGGCATCAAACACAACTAAATAAACAAACAGCAAAGGCCAGACAGAAGAATTGTTGTATTACTGTCAGAAAGTACCATGTCTACTGTCAGAAAGTACCATGTCTACAAAATCAGACAACAATAAAGATTAGGAAATGTGGTGGAAATGAGTAAAAATGAGTAAAAATGAGTAAAAATGCACTCATGGTATTGTACAATACCTGTTGAATAGGGGAGATGAGTTTTAAAACAAAGCTAAATGTTCAACACAAATATTTTGTCATCTCTCTCCTAGGCATTTGGAAGCTGGCCATCCCAGGAAAATAAAATATTCAAGACCAAATGTTTCAATTGCCTACCCTGAATCAAACAGCAAAACCACATGACTAATCGAGCAAGATCACAATAGTCGTCTTGATTGGATTAAACACTGGCAACAAAATGCTGGTTTTAGTTCCTCATAGGTGACAGAAAGGAGCCTGGAGGATGCAGGACAATTTCATATGTCTCTATAAAACCTTTTAATATGGCACCTTCAATATACCTGCTGCAGTTTTACTAAATCAGTTGAACTGTTAGGATATGGACACATCTGCCACATACAGCACCTTCAAAAGAAGGTGTCTTTTGCTTGGACTTACCTAACAATTTTGGTTGAAGTTGAAAGATTAAGAATAAAGTTTACTAATATGTAGATTCACAAAACTATGAGTTATTGCTCTGAGCTATGATCAAATCAAGTAACTTTAAACATTAGATATCTACAAATGAGTAAGATTCCATTTTACTTCTGATTAGGTACATAAATTGTTGTAAGAATATGCAACATTTTTCAAGTTGATTAAATATGTTTAATTGCATATAAAATTGCAAACTCTTATTAATCAATTTCCAGCACACAATATGAAAATAGATACGGTATCCCTTGTACCATATCTTTACCTTGCATGTGTCAGTACCTATAATGTATTTCATTCATAATAATATAACCAGAGACACTTAATTCTCGCTGGTAGTCCATCCAATACAAGCAGTTCTTTTTTTTTTGGAACAACATGGGCAGAATGCTACAACTGAAGCACCATATTCCACCTCTGTCTTCTCCACACCCACCAGAAATGGCTTGTATCAGGAACAGTGTGGCCAGCAGGACTAGGGAGGTGATTGTCCCCCTGGACTCGGCTCTGGTGAGGCCGCACCTCGAGTCCTGTGTTCAGTTTTGGGCCCCTCACTACAGGAAGGCCATCGAGGTGCTGGAGTGTGTCCAGAGAAGGGCAACAAAACTGGTGAGGGGTCTGGAGAACAAGTCCTACGAGGAGCGGCTGAGGGAGCTGGGGTTGTTTAGCCTGGAGAAGAGGAGGCTCAGGGGCGACCTTATCACTCTCTACAGGTACCTTACAGGAGGCTGTAGCAAGGTGGGGATTGGTCTCTTCTCCCACGTGTCTGGCGATAGGACGAGGGGGAATGGGCTAAAGTTGCACCAGGGGAGGTTTAGGTTGGATATTAGGAAAAACTTCTTCACTGAAAGGGTTGTGAGGCATTGGAATAGGCTGCCCAGGGAAGTGGTTGAGTCACCATCCCTGGAGGTATTCAAAAGACGTTTAGATGTAGAGCTTAGTGACATGGTTTAGTGGAGGATTTGTTAGTGTTAGGTTATAGGTTGGACTCGATGATCTTAGAGGTCTCTTCCAACCTAAATGGTTCTGTGATTCTGTGATTCTGTGAAATGGGTGCCGCATTAAAAATAGTCCTTTGTAAATTTGTAAATAGCCTCCCCTAGTGTGGTTGCATGCTGATCTTGTAAGAATATAGCCGGGACTATTAGTTTAATTATTATTTAATTTGTTTAAATAATTAATAATTATTTTGTGTTTTTTCTATGCAAGGAAATAGATTAGATAACCTTGCAGATATCCTTATAATTTCTCCACTTCTTTCTGTGGCATCTTGTAGTGAAAGCAGAATTTCAACACAGAATCGGGTCTTAACCTTGTATTCTGCAGTTTAACCAAACAGATATATTTGTATGAAGTAAACACACTTTGGTCACCACAGTGCGCAGAATATGAGTGAACAATTTGTTGCCAAATTCGTAATCATGTGTTTAAATACTAGATGTAGAGTCAGGGAAAACAGGGGAAACTCTTTAAGGGGACTCCAAACTGCTGAAACACACAGGGAAGCTTCATCCACTGCTTTTAAATGTTTCCAGTGAAGTGAAACAGATTCCAACTCCGTTTTTTAGTACCACATATTTATATCTCACTCTCAAGCTCTTTTCACTAGCATGTATTAGGATTCGATTATTCTTCTACACAGTAATGGAGAAGGTATCATGAAGTGTTTCACAAGGCAGAGATAGTACATTCTATTTGTTACTTGCACAGGGCATAGAATCATAGAATCATACCATAGTATCATATAGGATGGAAAAGACCTTCATGATCATCGATTCCAAACATTAAACTGACCTACAAAGTCCCATCACTAAACCGTGTCACTTTGTACCACTTCCACACATCTCTTAAATATCTCCAGGGATGAGGACACCACCACTTCCCTGAGCAGCGCATCCCAATGCTTGACCACCTCTCCATGAAGAAATTCTTCCTAACATCCAATCTAAACCTTCCCTCACACAACCTGATACCATTTCCTTGCATTCTATCACTTGTCACCTGAGAAAAGAAACCAACACCTTCCCCTCTGTAACCGCCTTTCAGGTACTTGTACAGTGTGAGGCCGTCTCCTCTCAGCCTTTTCTTCTCCAGACTAAACAGCCCGAGTTCCTTCAGTCGCTCCTCATATGACTTGTTTTCCAGTCCTTCACCAACTTCGTTGCTCTTCTCTGCACATGCTTGAGCAGCTCAATATCCTTGTTGTAGTGAGGGGTCCAAAACTGAACACAATATTTGAGGTGTGGTCTCACCAGTGTCATGTACAAAGGGACAATCACTTCCCTAGTCCTGCTGGCCATGATATTTCTGATGCAGGCCAGGATGTCATTGACCTTGGCCAACTGGGCACACTGCTGGCTGATGTTCAGCCGGTTGCCACCCAGCACCTCCAGGTCCTTTTCTGCTGGGCAACTCTTCCCCAGGCCTATACCACTGCATGGGTGTGCTATGACCCAAGAGCCGGACCCAGCGCTTACTCTTGTTGAATGTTATGTGATTGGACTCCGCCCATCGATCTGGCCTATCCAGATCCCTCTGCAAAGTCTTCCTATCCTCAAGCAGATCAACAGTCCCACCCAACTTGGTATTGTCCACAAACTTACTGAGGATATACATTTATATTATATTATATTAATTATATTATATTATATTATATATATCCTGAGCATTATATATATATATATATATAAATATTGATATGTTTTTAATATATATATATATATTTATAAAATCTTACAGAAAACTGCAGACTTGCTTGTGTTTTAAATCACTCTGACCCTGGGTATATTTTTATGAATCACTGAAGGGACAAAATTACATCTTATCTGTTCTGTGACAAGCTGCTGTTTCTGTTACTATGTGCACTGACCATAAATTATTTGCTTATGCTTAAAGCTCTTAATATGTGTTTAATAAGACCGAAGAATTTCCAACTGAGATCCTTCTACAATATTGAAATACTACTGTTGATTCCATGTCTGAACAGGTCACATTTCAGCTCCTACTGGACAGCAGCCCTCTTCAGATAACCAGTAACTATCACTCAGTATGATTGGCTAATGTGATACCTGCTGCTGATACTTCTAGCTCATAATTTTTCACTACTGTCCAGCTGTTAAGTCTAATTTCAACATTATGCCTAATTGAATGTTTTGCATATTTTTCATTCTGAGGTTCTCATTCAAACAAAATCATAACTTAGAATCTGCTTATGTATCTTTCATAACTAACAGTTGACGACGAGGAGCTTTTACTAAGTGAAAATTCAAATATTACCTGAGAAAATATTCAAATTACTAGGATTTAAGTATGTTACTGTTTACACAAAGTGATATCAACATTTAAACTTAAATTCCCAGTTATGAACAAAAATGCAAAACTCAATGCACCTTGAGCACTTACAGTGAGCTACTCAATATCAAATACAATACAGGAATTGCAGAGATGTGGAGTTATAGAGAATTAGTATTCAAATCACTAGTGAACAGCAATCATCTCACATAGAAAAAAAATATATAATTTTCAGATCTACTGTAAAACACTGAAACATTTCCATTTAAATCCCTGCTCCAAGAAAGTCACTGAAGAATTTGATCTGCACTAGCTGCTGACAAAAGTTGTTGCAGACAGGTATACAGAATTCTCTAAGTCTTGCAGTTTACCTGATATTAACCTAATTTTAGTCTAAAACTCTTAAATCTCACTTGAAAACCCTCTACAGGAGTCAAAAAATGAAGGATTTTCAGAGATTTCTGGATTTATGTATATATTTTTTTTAAGCTATGAATTGACAAATTAACTTCTCAACTCCAAGGTTAGAGTATTACTATAAGATACAAAAATTTTAGGTTTTAAGCTACAAAAAAGAACATCTCATCATTTGAGAAATTGCTTAAATTCTTTGTAGCCTGTGAAGGTAGGTAGACTAAACCCTGTAGAGCTTTGATCCCAGTTACTGGGTTCAGTTCCTTGAAAATAATATTTTTATTTTTATTCTTTTTACATAAATGGACTTGCATATTCTTGTCACTAATAGATTTTCTAGATAAGAGCAGCTGCGAAGGGTTAAGTTAAGGGGTGAGGTTATATATTTCGAAAACATGTTTATTAAGGTTTTTTGGGATAGGTGTGGATTGTTGGGTGTTTTGACAGTTTGAAATGATCAGAGAACTAGATATCTGCATCGATTATCTAACAGCACAATGAACAACTAACTATTCATCAGAGATTTTTCTGTAGTTCTGATTATCTGAAGAGTAAGTTTTCAATAATTAACACTAATCCAGTGTTTTCTGTCTTTTTAACATTTACAACTCCATAATTTCTATAACATGCATCTCTCTCTTTACTGCTTTTGCCTGAGAGAAGCACTGAGAAGCATGAGAAGCATGAGAGAAGCACTCCCTTGTCCTCCATCCACATCCTCCTCCTTGTCCTCTTCATAAGACTTCATAAGCCATCTTCCCTGGCTTAGTCCATTTATCCTGGTTTGTATTCACACCCGTTATGATGTCTACCTACTCTTCTGTCCCTCTAAAATCCATTTGTAGCATCAGCTGTTTCCCATGTACTTTGCAGAACACCCACTCTCCTCTAAGACAGTCTCAGTCATCCATGACTATATCTTCCCTTTCTTCTAACCACTGATTTTTAGGGATACCTGAATCCCTTCCTCTAATAGAGAACACTTGAACAATGATTCCTAGGAGCTTAGTAAGCTGGTTCAGTTAGACTTTTTACCATGTCCCTCTCCTTCAGACAAAATAAAAATTAAGAAAAGGTGAAGTAAGAAGCACAGTTTTAGAGAGATGTGATTAAAAAGAAAAAAAAAAAAGAAAAAAGTACAGATGACACTGTGGGTATATTGTGTGTGTACTTTACATTTTGCTAAAATAAAAAATACTTGTAATTATTCCCTCAGTAAATATGTGAGAATATCAAATGGATTATCTTGGTGGATTTCCATTATATCACAAAGATGTTAGTTCAATTTGATGTGCATTTACAAAATGAGGATTTAGCTATCCAACTTTCTTATGTCAAAACAAAATTAGTAACACTTCTAAAAGTACTCTGCACTTAAGAATTCTCAAATTTACTGCCAGAAATACAAACATCTGACCCACTGTAGATACCATACATCACTAAATGGACATATTGCCATAGTATAATTTAACTGGTTTGTCACAGTTTCTTCATTTTCCTTTTCACTACAGATTTGTGAAGCTGATCAATTATCACAAGATTTAATCAAGATTTTTCTCCTATACTTCATACATTTATACATTAAATGAAATGTTTGGAATGATACAGTAATTTATTTTTTAGAGTCAACTGGTATTAATCAACCTACATAATCTGTGCATGATAAAGGAAATTTTACTATCTTTTTACTATAAAGAAAAGATAATTAGGTAGATTTCTTTTAATAAAAACAAAACAGGATGACAACATGGCAAGCTTGACTTAATAAATAAATATTGCTGTGGATGTTGATTCTGAAGATTAATTTTTGGTAGAGACTTTCAACAAGATATTTCTCAAATGTGAAGGCGTCATAAAAAAGGTAGAGATAATTCATGTATTTATCACATTGAGAAAGAATTCCTGGCGGAAAGCAGTAAGGACTTGAAAATTAGAATTAGTCTTGCAATATATAATAGAGGGAAAAAAAAAGAAAAAAAAAGGCAGGAAAGACAGTGACTGTAAATTTCTCAGGGGAATCATGGGAAGAACTCTTTTTTCTTTTTTCTTAGAGTATATAAATATTATTATACAAATCAATATGTAATTATTATACAAATCAATATGTAACTAAAAACATAATGACCACACAAGACAATTAGCTATCTAAATTACCTCTTCAAAGCACATCAATTGCTTCAAAAACAGACCCAAAAGTGAGTGAAATTTCCAATTTCCATTTTTTTTCCAATATTTTAAATAGTAATTTTCGATTTCAACAATTTTGCCATACTGCAATGGAGAAAACCAATATCTGAAGTTTCTCAGAGCTACTAGACTGAAGAGCGTTGATAAAAAATAAAGCCAGAAACATCCTGAAGCCTGTGCACTTTTTCTCCAGAAATCTTGTAAGGCAAATTTCGTAGACATCAATTGTAATTCTAGACATATCATAGTGACATATCTTATAGACAATCATAGACAGCAATTGTAATTATACAAGACTTTTTTTTTTCTAATTTTATTTTTAATCCACAACAATAAGCAACCTGTTGGAAGAAAAAACATGCAAAAAGAAACCTGGAATAATTTTCTTCTTTTTCTCTCATTTTTTTTTTCCACTGTTAATTTCAATTGTAATAAATCACCATATTTTAATGGAAATAATCTTCAAATTACTTCTGGTTTCTGTGTGAGATTTAATATTTATACAAGAGAACTGATGAATTAGAAAAAAAAGTTTTAAGAAACTTTAAAACAAGTGTATTTAAAAAAGGAGAGAGAGAGACATAGACAGAGAGAGTAATACAGATTGTCAACACAACACAGTTTAAATCATTTCAGACTAAAAAAAGAAAGCAGACTCTTGGTAAAATACAATTTAAGATGAGCATGTATTTGAAATACTGTCATGAATCTACTTCTAGTTTTACATTAATTTTCAGCTTCTTCTGAATGCCATCTCCAAGCAATTGGAGGAGAAGAAGGTTATGAGGAGTAGTCAGCACGGATTCACCAAGGGGAAGTCGTGCTCGACCAACCTCGTTGCCTTCTATGAAGGCATCACCAGCTGGGTAGATGGGGGGAGAGCAGTGGATGTCATCTACCTTGACCTCAGCAAGGCTTTTGATACTGTCTCCCATGACATCCTGCTAACCAAGCTGAGAAAGTGTGGGATAGATGAGCGGACAGTTAGGTGAGTTAGCTCGGCTGACTGGCCGAGCTCAGAGGGTGGTGATCGGTGGTGCGGAGTCCGGCTGGAAGCCTGTGACCAGCAGTGTTCCCCAGGGGTCGGTGCTGGGTCCGCTCTTGTTCAACATCTTCATTGACGACCTTGATGAGGGGATAGTGTCCACCCTCAGCAAGTACGCCGATGATATAAAGCTGGGAGGAGTGGCCGACACACCAGAAGGCTGTGCTGCCATTCAGCGAGACCTGGACAGGCTGGAGAGCTGGNCCAGCAGGTCAAGGGAGGTGATCCTCCCCCTCTACTCTGCCCTGGTCAGGCCTCACCTGGAGTACTGTGTCCAGTTTTGGGCTCCCTCGTACAAGAGAGACAGGGATCTTCTGGAGAGAGTCCAGCGGAGGGCCACAAAGATGATACGGGGCCTGGAGCATCTCTCCTATGAGGAAAGGCTGAGAGACCTGGGTCTGTTCAGCCTTGAGAAAAGAAGACTGAGAGGGGACCTTATCAATGTTTATAAATACCTGCAGTGTGGGGGACACAGGGATATGGCCAGCCTCTTTTCAATGGTCTGTGGGGACAGGACAAGGGGCAATGGCCACAAAATGGAGAACAGGAAGTTCCGCACCAACATGCGAAGGAACTTCTTCACGGTGAGGGTGACGGAGCACTGGAACAGGCTGCCCAGGGAGGTTGTGGAGTCTCCTTCTCTGGAGATATTCAAGACCTGTCTAGACGCCTACCTGTGCAGCCCGCTCTAGGGAACCTGCTGTGGCAGGGGGGTTGGACCCGATGATCTCTGGAGGTCCTTCCAACCCCTACAATTCTGTGAATATGTGAATCTGTGAATCTGTGAATCTGTGACAAGACTAGGGTTTTGCTACCTTGGCTTGGTTTTTTGAAGTTTACCACCTGGATACACAAAACAAATATTAAAGGAAATTTAGTCAACTCTGCCTTTGAAATGTTCAGAAATAAATGTTAAATGGGTGCAGGATGTTAATCCTACATCCATGCCAAAAATATACTTATCACTGTACAGTGACAATAGACAATTTTCTAAAAAATATGCAATTTTCAATTGCACTGATAAATCTCTTTTTGTTCCAAACATGAATTGTAGAACATAAAGTGGAAATTCACAACTCTTCAAATCTTCTGTTTGATCCTCAGACTGATCTCAGAAAAAAAAATGGCCACATTATACCCTTTGCACAACTCCCAACACACAGAAATGTCTTAAAACCCAGCGAGATAAACAGAAATATGCTCACAAAGTGTGCAGACCCTCAAAAGAGCACTATGAATCACCTTCATGAACACTTCATTAAAGAAAATACTTGATGATTTTCAAAGATAACTGATTTATACTTGATTTAAAGTCAGACAGAAGAAATCAAAAAGATGTGAGATCGCATCTTGAAGAATACCTTTCTTGTTTTCAGAGAGTGCTCACTTCTCCCATGAAGAAAGTCAGCCTCTTTCAACACTCTCAATTTGATCATTAACAATTTAAGGCACCAAAACCACTTACCAGTTGATTGCTAGTGACTAAATCATTAGTAACTGCAATTACTAGTGTTCACTAATCTCTGAGCTGACAACTAATGAATAGTGAAGTAATTATAGATTATAGATTATTAATTATAAATTGATTATGTTCTGAGAATATTTTGTGAGAGTTCTTGTCTTTATCTAAATATGACAAGAGTGTATTTGTACTTGGGCCAATGGTGTTTACTTTGCGTCTGATGATTTTGGTGAAGTTATGTGTGATTGTGACAGAGGTATAAAAGAGGTTAATGTTCTGCAATGAGTAAGTCTCCTGGTTTTCTAAAGTGTGGATTCTGGACACTGGGATGACAATTTTCAGAGAACATAAAATAGCAGGGGGAGACAGAAATAGATTTCCAGCATGAGGTGGATGTTGCTATGGCTTCAGGCACTCACAGCATGCAAAATGTACAAAGTTACCATCTGTTCTATTGATCTATTGAGGAATAGGATATGATTAGCTTTAATATCTCTTCAACTAGCACTCTCCTCACATTTCTAGGCTACCACTTCCTATTTAAAATGTAAATAATTTTGCTGTGGATTAGGTTCCTCTGTGTGCAACCCTGGACATACATACTCCAATGGAAGTGTACTTCTGGCTCATCAGAGACTAGAGGGTGAGGAATACTTAGGATTCCTCTTTTTTTTTTTTT
>VXAA01000609.1:0-37642 GCA_013399115.1 Anseranas semipalmata
CAAAAAAGGCATTAAACACCTCTCCTTTCTCTGACAAGGAGAACATAAAGGTTTCAAAAATGTGTTACTCAGCACCCCAGCGAGGGACAGTAAGCACTGAAATTGCCATCCCCCCTGTGTTCCTGACCCTGGTTTTGTTTTTGCATCTTGCACAGGATGGACAGCTGGAGCTGGAGGCAGGTTTTGTCCCGCCCACCACACAGGGTCTGACCATGCTGGCCGTGGGAACCCAGCGTGCTGGGCTGGTGGGAATCCATAGGGGAAAAAGTAGCCATCCCAGATGCTGTATGTGGAGTTGTCCATGTCTGCAATTTCCTGCGTTAATGCAGCATTTTAACCTGATTCAAAGCCTGATTTTTCCTCCCAGAATAAAAATCTTTCGTTGGTTTTATATATGTATTTTATGTATATGTATATATATAAATATATGTGTATCTACATATACATATATGCACATATATTCTGCTGAAGTTACCAAAAGCTCCAGAGCTGGTGGTACGGCCCCAGCTCTGTGACTGCAATACTGGGGAGGGGGCCTTGTGCCCTGCCTGCCTGACTGTGCCCAGCTCCTGCTCTGTGGCACTGCTGTCCCTCCCCACACCCTGGCCTCAGGCCGCTGGAGCCTGTGGGTAAAGCCTGGCTCTGTGCAGCCTGGCTGCGGCTGTCACAGGGTCAGAGGCTGAGCTATGGATCATCAGTGGCTGGTGTGCGCCTGGCACGCTGCGTTGGGGCAGCTCGGTGCCAGGGGCTTAGCTGGGTCCCCATGCCCGGGGCAGGGAGCAGGGTATGGGGCTGGGCTGCTGTTGTGATGCTTTCTGTCTCTGTCTCAGTGCCAGGGCAGGGTGACCAGCGGTCATGACAACAGAGACAGGCCCCGATTCGGAGGTGAAGAACGTGCAGGAGGAGGCCCCGCAGCAGCAGCTGGAGGCGGCCGCGCACGGCCCCACTGCTGTGGCTGCCAGCCCCGGCAGCCGGGAAGCTGAGGCCAACGAGAAGCCTGGGGTGCAGCCTGACGCCCGAAACACGGAGCTGGTGAGTAGGCAAGGTATGGGAGCTATGGCCCAGGTGGGACAAGAGGGAAAGACTGTCGGTCTGGGTGACCATCAGGGAAGGTACCTTGAGTCTTCAGCCACTGCCAGCAGCTCCTGGCGTTAGACCCATATTTCCAGAGCAGGGCAGACCCTGGCACTCAGCTTACCCAGCCCACAAACCTGCTGCCGCAAAGAGGAGTTGGCCCCAGCTGCTCCATGCCAGACCCTGCACGTGTAAGTGCTGCTTTCTGCAAAGCTGTTTGCTGTGCTGTGGCTCTGCAGCCTCTTGTCCTTCCTTGGGCGACAGGCGTGCCCCCCAGCACAGGGCAGGGGCCCTGCCTTCAGGGTGCGGGGTTGGCACAGCTGCTTTCCCAAGTTCCACACCATGATTCCCTTCCTGAGCAGTGCAGCCAGCACATGCTGGGCACGCATGTGAAAAGCCTGTGCAGATCAGCAGGTGAAGGGGTATGTGATGGCATTGCAGTCCCCATCACTGTGTCCTTGCTCCAAGGTGCTGGTTGTAAGGAGCTCTGTTAGGTGGGCACCTCTCCTGCGCCATCAGCCCAGAACCTCTGGAGACATGTCCTGGTGGGGAGCCCCATATGCCCAGGGCAGCAGATGGGCTCTGCCAGCTGCCTCCCAGCTGCTTGCACTGGCCTGTGCAGAGCGGCAGTGCTTGTGCCCAGGAAAGGGAAAGAAAACAGTACAAAGTGCTGATAGTGCTACAAATGGCACTATTGCTTCACGCAGACCCAGGGCAGGAGAAGGAAGTAGGTGGCCAAGCATCCCAGCAACTGAGTTGCCCCAGCAGGGCTGGGAGCAGCCACTGCACCCCAAGAGCTATCACCAGACAGGGGAGCCTCAGCTCCCTGCTGCTGCCAGTGCTACCAGCAGCCACGGAGCTGCCTTAGTCCTTCCTGCTGCAGGACGCAGCTGTACACAGAGGTCTCAGCTGCTGAACCAACACCAGGCCCACAGGCGTCACTCCTCTAGCTGTGACTGTGACAACAGCATGGGGTGGGGGAACTGCTTGTAGCTGTAGGCTTCTGCATTGCTAAAGGGCAGAGGCAATGCTGCCCTCCTCTGCTGGCCTTTCAAGGGCTTCCCTCCTGGCAGCGGTGCCAGGTAACCCTGAACATCTCTCATCCTTCAGGGCACAGACATGGAGGAGAAGGACTACAGCGAGACCGATGGGCTCTCTGACAAAACAACACCCAGCAAGACCCAGAAGTCACCCCAGAAAATTAACAAGAAAATCAAGAGTGCCCTCTGCAGAGTGACCCTGCTCGATGCCTCTGAGTATGAGTGTGAAGTGGAGGTGAGTCCCTACTTTGGGGAGGTGCACTGGAGCTGAGCAGGAGACACGTCTCAGCCCAGGGATCCTGCCCAGCCCAGCAAGTCCCTGATGTCAGGGCTCTTCCAAGGACAGATCTGGAGTACTTCTCATAAAGACAAAATAATCCACAGAAATGACCATTTAAGTTGGAATTTCAAAACAAACAAAAAATCTAGAAAGACAGACCCTAGCAGCCTAGAGAGTACAAATTTGTTAGCTACTTGCTATAGAAAACAGTGTCTAGAAAGCGGAAGCTTAATAGATCGAGACGAAGCTCTGCATGAAAATATGTGCCTGAAAATATGTGCATGACACATACGTATGCCAGCGTATCTGTTGACACCTCAAGAGCGCAGCATGTTTGCTGTCCTGTGTGCCAAGGCAAAAGATGTGTGTGCATGTGTTTGTGTGAAGAGACCAACATGTGCAGACACACATGGCTCTCCCAGACGGGTTTTTGTGTGCACGCAGACCCACACGCATTTTGCCAGCATTACAAACTGCACCTCACTCCATCCTCCCTCTTTTCATCTTCTCATCCCTTGTGTCCCTCCCCATAGAGCTGGCAGGCCAGGGACCGTTTGGGAGGTGTGCTGAAGCCTGGAAGCAGCGTGCATGTGTGTGTGTGAGTAAGTAAAGGCAATACACATTCATGTTCTTGTTGTTGCACCCTCGTGTGCATGGGCAGGGTAGCGGGCCCGGGCACCCTGCTCTGGGCCTGTGGGCTGCTTGCTATTTGTGCAGCGTTGCAAGTGTGCAGCGTGGGCGTGGGCGAGCACGCGCATTTCCCTGGTAGTGGCTGTCACTGTGGGAATGGACAGAAGGGACTGGCGCCCGCCAGTGGCCACCTTTATGGTGGGATATGCTGCAGGGCTGCTTGAGCTGCTGTCAGTGCAAGGTTAGGAGACATGCAGGATTAAATCAAGGCTAGAGTTTGGTCTGGTTTGTGCTGTAGGGGCTGGGGCAGGGGCTGTGTGACCCCACTGCAGGGGAGAGGCAGCTCGGAGGAGAAGCGTGTGCTGGAAGTAGCCATTTCTGCACTTGTTGTCTTCTGCCTGCAGGTTCGAGGAGGCAACACTTCTCTGACCTGTAGCATCTTCCTGGTGACAGGGACATTTCTGAGAAACTTTGCTTAAGAATGTAAAAGCTGAGATTGTTCAGAAGCAGAAATCCTTGAGCCTTTGTCAGGGAGAACTTTGCACTTGCTGCTGAGGAGTGGGTGGAGGGGTTTTTGTTCCCAGCAGGGTGTCAGCAGCTCAGGCTGCGCACAGCAGACCTGCATCTGTATGCAGGTCCTGGCTCCACAAGGTCTCGGCTGTGCAGGATTAATGAACGTAAGGAACGTGGGTTTCTGCTCTCTGTGGCTGCACAGGAACAGTGGATGCCCCAAGGCAGCTGGCGGGGGAGGTCTGGCCTCTGGGCTGCAGCACTGGCAGTGGTGCCTTTGATCTCTGTGCTCCAGCAGCCCTTACTGTCACGTTGGTGGTAAAGTCTGTCACAGAGAGCTTTAGTGGCTGTGGAAAGATGGATCGTCACACAGATGAAAGTCTTCTCAAACAATAACCAGAGCAGAGCACTCCTGTGACTGCAGTGGGCTCATGGAGCAAAGGAGTGACTTCGGTCAGCCCTGAAGTAGCATGCAGTGGTGTCATCCTTCCCCGGATCCCCATTCTCATTTGCCAAGCAAAACCTGCATGCAAACAGAAATCTGAGTTGTACAATGGCTGGCTGCTTTGTTAGCAGAACAATGCTTCTCGCCAAGCTTAGGAAAAGCAGAGCATTACAGTCCCAGCTCCTGCTGGGCTTTGTTTCTAGTCTGGTTTTGTTCCCAGTGCTTGTTGGCAGTGAGCTGGGGCGTGCTGGGCTTTATTCGTGGTAAGGTCAAGTTCTCTGTTGTTGCAGTGCAAAGGATGGGGTTCACTCAGCAAACAGGGAGCTTCTGCTCTCTTAAAAATGTCATTTGGGGTGTAGGGGAGAGGAGAAGGAATTGTTTAGCACTGAAAGGCTTGTGCTGAATTTCTTCTTTCTTTCTGTTGGGCGCCATGGAAATAGTTTTGCCTTGTCTGCACACAGGGGATGTTAGTGCTTAATTCTGTAAAAATCAAAAAAGGGGAGTCAAACCATTTGGTGTGATACCCCTCCATGTGCTGTGTACTGATCCCCTGCCTTGGAAATCTGGGTCAGCAGGAAGGGGAGGATACAGAAAGGGTGACAGGAGCTGCTGGGGTCTGGGAGAGATTGGGAGGTTAGGAGGAGCTCAGGGCTGGGGTTGGACAGCAGTGAGACACTGGAGTTGTGCTGGTTTCTGTGAGAGTGGTGCTCCAGGCTCCAGCGCTAGGGTGCTTGGTAGAGGTACTCGAAGAATTGGGTACCTTGGAGAGGGGAAATCAGGAGCTTCTGGTTTGAGAAAACTGTAAATGCAGGAGAAACACATGAGCATCTCCATCTCCCTAAGCAATCCTGGGCCCCACTGCCAACGGTAATGAAGGGAAAATGTACAGGGGAGTTCAAAGGACCAGATAATGAGGGCACCCTCCATCACAGCATGTGGCTCAGGCTCTTCATGCTTCTCTTTCATCCTGCTGTGCTGTGAGGAGGGTGTTGGGAAGGAGCTTGTCCTACAGACAGGCAGTGTCATCCACCACAAGGTCTGGGGCATGTTTGTCCCAGCTCTTTGGTCTGAGTGGAGGTGCCTGGGCTGGCTGGACCCCGCTCTGGTTTGGCACCACGATCCCCTGATGGAGGGGGAGCTGGGCAGCTGCTGGGTCTACCCCCAGCCCATGGGGCCTGCCACCTGCCCAGTGCGGGCTGCATCGTGAGCTGTGCTCTGACCCCGTGGCCCTGGGAACACATGGCATCCCCAGTGGGGTCTGGGGTCCCAGGCTGAGCACTGCCAGATGAGAGGGCTGTTCTCAAAGACAGCCACCAGCAGTTTTGTGGTGGTGGCCTGGAGGGGGCTGGGGCTGCCCTGACAGCGGGGCTGCTCCTGGCCCACACTGATGCAGGTGGGGATGGAGGTGCCCAGCGGGTGCTGCCTTTGCCTGCCAGCCCTCTGGGGGCACAAGGGAGCTGGCTCACCATGAACCTCTCTGTATCTCCTGCAGAAGCATGCCCGAGGCCAGGTCCTCTTCGACATGGTTTGCGAGCACCTCAACCTCCTGGAGAAGGACTACTTTGGCCTCACATTCTGCGACTCCGACAGCCAGAAGGTGAGCATGGGGGACCCCTCTGCAGCCACCCCACTGCTGAGTGGGGCCTCCAGCCCCCTGACATGCTGTCTCCTCCTTTCAGAACTGGCTGGACCCCTCCAAGGAGATCAAGAAGCAGATCCGCAGTAAGTGCCTGGGGAGGGCCGTTCCTCCCCAGTGCCGGGCCCCACAGGGCTCCCGGACAGCTCAGCCCCAGCTGCTGTTTGCGGCTGGGCTGAGCCCTCGCCTCCACTTGTAGCTTTGTGCCCTTGGTGGGTTCCAGGTCCCTGGCTGATAGCGGATCTGGGCAGCGATGCAGCTGGGAGCCTCGTGCTCCAAGGGGTCACGCGTGGGAAGCCTGGGAGATAGTGGCTGGAAACCAGGCCCCAGCAGGCTCAGCTGTTGTGGCAGGGTGCCTCCCCTCCTCGCTGTGCCTGCTCCTGCCCCTTGCCCCATCCCTAGTGTGCTGTCTCTGGCTGCTCAGTCCTCGCTGTGCCCTCCATGAGCTCATTTAGCAGTGTGGCAGAAAATGATCTTCCTTTTCTGTTAGGTTAGAAAGTTAAATCAGCTGATGCAAGGCTCCAGCAAACTCAGGTGCTGAGGCAGGGTCAGGGCTAAGAATGGTAGCTTATTCAGGTGCCTGTTAGCCCTGCCCACCTCCCGTCTTGTTCATGACAGGCGTGGGCATCAAAGGACTCCGTCTGTGCCACTGGAGAGCTGGGAGAGAGCAGCTGAGACTTGTTCCCCCCTGGGTGCCATCTCCTCTTGCCCTGAGCAGGGAGGATGAGGATGGGGGGAGGCATGGGGGTGAGCTTATGGGGCTGGGTACTGGCATGCAGGAGGGCTTTTGTCCATGATGTTGCCTTGCTGGACCATGCACTGGAGTGGCAGAAGGGCTGTTGACTCTGGTGTCACCTCACTGGGATGTGTGAGGCTTTTGCTGTGACAGTGGGAGTCTCTGCATGGAGTGAGCTGGGCTGATGGCTCCCAAGGTTGTGATGCTTTTCTCTCACCAGCTCTTTGGAGAGGTTTAACCAAATTGTGCTGGTGTCCTGATGGCTGAGTGGCCAGAGCAGCTGGGAGCTGCATGGTCTCTCAGGGGTTCATCTTCCTCCTGGCAGCCTCTGGAACCCCCTTGTTCCTGCCCTGTGCTGGGCTTGGGTGGAGTCCTGGGACCCTTTAGTAAATGCCTGTGCAGTCTGTGTGCGGGAGTGAGGGAGATGTCTGCAGGCAACCAGTGCAGACCCTGCCCTTACCGCTCCCTAACCTTGCTAGGTGGACCGTGGAACTTTGCCTTCACTGTGAAGTTTTACCCTCCTGACCCTGCCCAGCTCACAGAGGACATCACGAGGTGAGGATTGCTCTTGGGAGCCCGCCACATGGTGTGCCCTTGGGCACAGCTGCTGGGGCAGCTTCCAGAGGGCCAGGTGGGAATGTGCGGAGAGGCAGCGCTCAGACAGGACAGCAGCAGGGGTAGCCAGGGGAGATGTCAGGGGCTCGCTGCCTGTCCTCTGTGCATGGCACCTCTAAATCATGCAGAGCAGAGCTGGGAAGATGTCTGTGGGAGGTGGCAGTCCTGTGGGAAGTGGTGCAGGGTTGGTGTCCTTTACACGCAGAGCCTCCACAGGGAGTCCCAGCTTGCTCCAAGGGCATGCACCTCTGCCCTGCTCTTACCCTCTGCCCCCTCCTGCAGATACTACTTGTGCCTGCAGCTGCGTGCGGACATCATCACGGGGCGCCTGCCCTGCTCCTTTGTCACGCACGCCCTGCTGGGCTCCTACGCCGTGCAGGCTGAACTGGGCGACTACGATGCCGAGGAGCACGTGGGCAACTACGTCAGCGAGCTCCGCTTCGCCCCCAGCCAGACACGGGAGCTAGAGGAGCGCATCATGGAGTTGCACAAGACCTACCGGTGAGCCCCAGCAGGTCCCCCAGCCCGTCCCAGGCTGGTGGTGAGGGAAGGCACCAGGGAGCTGGCCTGTGCTTCGTGGGGCGTCCAGCCATGTGTCCCCTTCTCTGTCTTTCTGCAGGGGCATGACCCCTGGGGAAGCGGAGATCCACTTCCTGGAGAACGCCAAGAAGCTCTCCATGTACGGGGTGGACCTGCACCACGCCAAGGTACTGGGCTGTGGAGCTGTGCAAGCAATGGCCAGTGCCAGGCCCCATTCTGCCCTGGTGCCAGTACCCCCCTGGCATCTAGGGGCTTGCAGTGGCTCTAGCTCCCACACTGTTTCCTACAGTTGGTGCAATGATATGGGAGAGAGTTTAAATGCGCAAGCTGCTTTGGGAGCCCCTTGAGCACAAGAGCTGAACGGGGCTGGAACTGTTAGTTCAGCAAGGGGAAGAGCCAAGTTGTGCCCCGGGGAGGAACAAGCCCAGGCCCCAGGATGTGCTGGGGGCACCCAGTTGGAAAGCAGCTTGGCAGAAAATGCCCTGGGGGGCTTGGGGGACAGCAAGTCGAACATTAGTCAATGTTGTGCTCTTGCAACAGAGTATGCCAATGGTATCCTCGGCTGCATTAGGCAGAGCATTGCCAGCAGGTCAAGAGAGGTGATCCTTCCCCTCTGCTCAACATTGGTGAGACCATGCCTGAAGCACTGGGTCCAGTTCTGGTCTCTGCAGTACAAGAGAGACATGGAGCTACTGCAGAAGGTGCAACAAAGGACCATGAAGATGATGAAGGGACTGGAGCACCTCCCATATGAGGAAAGGATGAGGGAGCTGGGGCTGTTGAGCGTGGAGACAAGAAGGCTCGGGGGGAGGAGGAGGATCAATGTATATAAATACCTGAAGGAAGGGTGCAGAGAGGACAGAGCCAGGCTCTTTTCAGTAATGCCCAAGGATAGGACCAGAAGCAATGGGCACAAACTAAAACACAGGAGGTTCCCTCTGAACATCAGGAAACAGTTCTTTGCTTTATGGGTGACCAAGCACTGGCACAGGTTCCCCAGAGAGGCTGTGGAGTCTCCCTCCTTGGAGATATTCAAAATCCATCTGGACATGCTCCTGTGCAACCAGCTCTGGGTGGCCTTGCCTGAGCAGGGGGGTTGGACCATATGACCTCCAGAGGTCCCTTCCAACTTCAACCATCCTGTGATTCTGTGACTTCTGCCAGCTTGCCCCATGTAGCAAGAGCGCTGAGCAAGAGGGATTGTAGCACTCCTGGATGGACTGGTTCTTACTGGGCAGCTGAACAGTCTCCTCCTGTCCCTCTTGCCTCCTCCAGGACTCAGAGGGCATCGACATCATGCTGGGCGTCTGTGCCAACGGCCTCCTTATCTACAGGGATCGGCTGAGGATCAACCGTTTTGCCTGGCCAAAGATCCTTAAAATTTCCTACAAGAGGAGCAACTTCTATATCAAAATCCGCCCTGGTGAGGTGGGTGTGATGGGCCCAGCACAGCCCAGGGGTGCAGCAGGGTGCCTGCTGTGCTGGAGTGGAGCTGTGCAGGGTGGTCCTCGCCTGGCCCCATCCTCTGTCCCAGGAGTCCCAAGCTAATGGCCTCAGCTGGCCAAGAGAGCACAGCTCCTGTGGTGGTGAATGGAGGCTTTCGGCAAGTGCTTTCTTGTTTGTGCTCTCATTTTCTCACTGCCAAAATGTCTTTGGCTACAGCACGTCAGCAGGCTCAGGACACCCGACACTCCTTTCCCCATAAGCCAGACACTGTGACCCTGATGGCATAGGGAGGTGTCCCAGGAAGGGAGTTTCAGGACCATTTTTGATATTAGTCTTTCTTACCTCAAAAAAACAAACCAAACCAAAAAAACATTAGGAGGCTTTTTCTTTTTTTTTTCTATCGTTGCTTTCTGACTTTAATTTCACTCTTTACTTTTACGTGCGCTGTTGGGAAAATGCATTTCTACCCACGTTTCCCAGCAGACAGTGCATCTGAGATGGAGAGGGAAATTCCTTCTCACCAAAACAAGTTGTAAAAGGTTTCTGTTTCTTAAGGGAGTTTCTCTTACACTGAAAATCAATTTACAGTTGAGGAAAGTGCTTAGGCCAAAAACGTAGGAGCATGATCCCACCACCCAGTGGGGCTGGGCATGGAACTTTCCAGCACTGGTTTGAAGAAGATATTTTGTATGCCATGGCTCCTGCCAGGGGAACCTGAGGGCCTTGGCAAGGCATCTCCCATCCCACCATGTCCTCTAGGGCAGGATCTGCCTCTGACGGCATGTCTCTGTTTCCCCCAAGTACGAGCAGTTTGAGAGCACCATTGGCTTCAAGCTGCCCAACCACCGCTCTGCCAAGCGTCTCTGGAAGGTCTGCATAGAGCATCACACCTTCTTCAGGTGAGGAGCCCTTCTCCAGGCCTCAGAAGCAGGCATGATTCTGCCTCTGGCCCATCCCAGCATCCTCGCGTGGGGAAGGGGAGCTCCTGCGGTGTTCCCGGCTGCCTGCACCCTGCCCAGGCAGGAGCCGGCCATTCTCCCACTCGCAGTGTGGGCTGGCTGTCCCCTGTCTTGCAGACCCCTGCATCTGGCCGCTCTGCACTTCACGCGCAGGGAGGGAACAGCTCTGCCCCTCTGTCAGCCACAGACCTGCTGTGCCCCAGGTGTGGGAGGCTCTGGTTTGTCCTTCCCATCTGTGGAGCCGTCTCTGCTCCATTGGCTGCCCTGTGCCACCACTGCCCAGGACCACTTGCTGGTTCAGTCCTGGTGTTACAGCCCCGAATTCCCGCCATCGCTCCTTTAGCCTGGCACTGAGGCCAGCCCCTCTCCTTCACCGTGGTCTCAGCTCTGCTTTTTGCACACTGTTGTCGGGGGGATGGTGCTGGGGGGCACGGCTAGGACTTGCCGATGCCACCCCACCTCTCCCATCCCCAGGCTGGTGTCCCCGGAGCCACCCCCGAAGGGCTTCCTAGTGATGGGCTCCAAGTTCCGCTACAGCGGGCGGACACAGGCGCAGACGCGGCAGGCCAGTGCCCTCATTGACCGCCCAGCCCCCTTCTTCGAGCGCTCCTCCAGCAAACGGTACACCATGTCTCGCAGCCTTGATGGAGGTATGCCCCAAATTGGGGAGGGGGAGGGAGATTAGTCCACTGGCGGGAGCGAGGAGGCCACTGTTCAGAGGGGTGGCAGCTGGGGTTACTTCTGGAGGCTGTCCCTGACCAGGTTCCCCTGGTCTGTCCCCCCCCAAGTGGTAGCTCAAAGCACATGAGCAGCAGGGCCATGGGCACAGCTGGCTCCGTTGAGCCAGGGCTGGGGTCTGGGCAGCCTGGGAACAGGGCTGTCCCCGGCTCCTTGTGCACAGGGCAGGTGTGGAGGCCAGGGTGGTGCAAGGAGGGACAAGTGGGCTGAACTTTGGGTCAGCAGCACCACCAAGAAGCCCTAGGACACGTCTTCCCTGCTGCAGGTCCTTTTGGGGCTCCACAGCCACCGGCTCCTAGCCAGACTGGGGTGGAGGGCTGGGGCAGGTAGGGCCAGGGATGGTGGCCTGCTGCCCATGACCTGGGCTCTCCCTGCACTCACAGAGTTCTCACGCCCAGCCTCCGTCAGCGAGAACCACGATGTTGGAGCAGAGGGTGAGAAGCAGGATGAGGACGGTGAGTTTGGCAGTGGGAGACGGTCCGAAACAGAGGACGAGGAGGTGACTACCCCAACGAAGATCAAGGAGCTGAAGGTACAGACCTTGTGGGCAGAGGACTATGAGGTGGGTGGGTGGGCTGGCCCACGCCCAGAGCAGACAGGCAGGGCCTGGGATACAGGCATCAGGGATCTGTCTCCCCATCTCAGAGCTGGGCTGTGGGTGGGAAGGATCACATCGGGGCACAGTCCTCTGGAGCCCTTTCTCCACCAGGCAAGCTCAATGCTTGTTGTGTTTGGGGGCATGGCTCTTGGCCTCACCAGTGGACATGGAGCCGTAATACCCTGCCAAGAAGCAGCTGCAATTTCCCCCGCAGCCTCCAGGTTTCTTCAAGGCTGGTCACCAGGCAAGGCTGGTCACAGGGCGGCCCCACGCTGGTGCGCAAGACAGGGAACGGCCAGACATGCCAGCGGTCACCACCGTGCAAGCAAGGAGCTCCCTGGCCGTGGGAAGCATGCTGGGCCCCTGCTCCCTTGGCTCCCTGTAGCTGTACATGGCCCTGCCTGGGCACCCCACAGCCATGCCCATGGCCCCGCCGGCGTGCAGCCGTGGCCCTCTGCTCTGCACCCTGGCCCTGGGTTGGCTCAGGGTGCAGCCTAGCCCATCTCAGCCCTGCGCTGAGCGGGAGTTCAGTTCTTCTGTGCTGTTACTAGTCCTCCCTGGGGGCAGAGAGGCACAGCCAGGCCCTGTGCAGGCACCTGAATTCAACTTAACTGTGATGCTTGTGAGAAGTTCCCTCGACTGACCCTGCTGGTTACTTTTAACCCTCTCTTTGCTGCCAGCCGGAGCACGAAACAACCCCCAGGCACAAGCAGGAGGTATTCTCTCTCTGGAGTATCTTAGTTCTCATCGGTGCATCATATTGTCCATCCTTTTCAAAGCACCACTGTGTCACCCTATTTACTGGAATACAAGATGCACCGAGGTGGGGGGTTGGCCTGCTAGAGACACATGATGAGCAGACAGCTGGGGATCTGCCCCAGAGCACACACAGCATCTTCTATCCCACTAAGTAAGGTAGTCCTAACTGTATGTGTGAGCAAGAGCCCTCCCAAGGCACAACGGCCAGGCCACCATGCCAAGTCCTTGGCCCATTGGGAAGACCTGGCTTCTGCTCATGTTACTGACTCCTCCATGTCCTCTCCTCATGTCTCCTCTCTGTCCAACCCTGTGGCCCTAACTCTCCCACTGAAGAGACAGCACCGGTGCAAGCTGGCCCTATCATTCCCACCGCCTGGCAGGACTCTGTGCCCTGGCCTGCGCTTGCTTTCGGCTTTCCTGACCTGGGGTCTGCATCACGTGCCCTGCACAGAGGCTTGCTTTTCACGAAGCCCCTTGCTGCCTTTCTGCCCTGCCGGGAGCAAATGAGTCCCTGAGCATCCTTTGGCACTGGCCTGTCGGAGTCACTGACATCCACCCCTGTGCAGTGGAGGGGCTCCCCTCCGGACTGTAGCTGGCCTGGCCAGGGTGAGCTGTCACAGGTGGGAGTGAGGCTGTGCTCTCCCCTCGCACAAATTACCTGTCTCTGCAGTGCCGCCCCATCAGAAATGGCCAGCAGAGGTCCCCCTGGCCTGGGTCTGCCCATTCATCCCAGCCTAAAATTCACAGCTGCTCTTCCAGGAGGTCCTCCACTCACAGTGGCGTTTGGATCATTGCTGGACTGGTTGGCAGCGGCAAGTGCAGCCCTAGCAGTGCTAGCTGAGTGGCCATGACACGGGGCTTGCTGCACTTCCAGTGCACAGCCGTTGCCATCCCGCTCAGCAGGGCAGGGCAAACCCTGCTGGTGCAGTGGGCACCACAGCTCCTGCAGGCTGGCATCTTCCCCCGTAGCCCAGCACTGGTCATGGTCCCTCCACTGTCTGCTTCATTGCTTACCCCTGCTGCATGTGCATGTGCTGCTCCCGCAGCCGCGTGCCCCCTGGCACTACCCTGAGCCTAGAGGTGGGCAAACCATGAAGCACATGCAGGTGGACAGGGGAGTCTGTTCCTGAATTCTGCTGAGCCTTCAGGATCTGGAAAATTTGGCTGGGCTTTTCATAGGACTCCTTTGGATCTCTGGGATTTTGCTGAGGAGAAATATGGGGGAGGGGAGGTACTTTAGTTGACTGCTTTCGAACCTCAAACCAGGTTTGAGTTTGAAGCAGAAGCTGGGTTCTTGTTCTGAGCTAGTTTGCCCACCTCTGTGGCAGAACAAGGGGGGTCATCCTGGTGCCTGTAACATCACCAAAGGATGCTTTAACACCTAAGCCCCACCTTGCACTTGAGCTCTCTGAGCTGTCCTCTTTCTACAGCAGGCCAGACCCAACCCCACCCCAGACTGCTCTTGGGCCCAAGCTGATCCATGTTGGTGCAGGTTTGGAACCACGTTGGTCATCTTTGACCAGCCCTTGATCTCTTGCCCTTTGGCAGAAACCCACTTTGAAGGCACTCCATTAGAAATGCCAGTAGGCAACTCCCAGAAGCTCTTGCTCAGAGGACTGGCCAGTTTCCTGCCCTGATGGAACAGAGGCTTTTGGTCCCTTTGTGCCTTGCATGTGGGAGCAGCAGAGATGAGGTTGCTGATATTTCCAGTGGGCCCGTCACTTGCTGATCCCCAAGGAGAGCCCTCTCTCTTCCCCAGATGGTTCAGCTCATCCTCAGCAGGCCATGCTGGAGATGCCAAAGGGGCATTTGTGCCCTGCACAGAAGGAAGGCCACTGGGTGTTCCACCACTCACTGCTCCCTGCAATGGTCTTAGTGAGAACTGCAGCCCAGGGTGCTCTAATACACTGTTCATTTGGCTCTTGAGACCCTAAATTCAATCCCAGTATAAAGCAAACTCTCCCCAGTGTCCCTGCTTGTCTCTTTTGCCTTGGCTAGTGCTTTAATCATAGTTACCTTCCTCTCTCCTTCTCCAAGTTTTTAGACAAGCCAGAAGATGTTTTGCTAAAGCATCAGGCCAGCATCAATGAGCTGAAACGGACCCTGAAGGAGCCCAACAGCAAGCTGGTTCACAGGGACCGGGACAGGAGGCTGCCTTCTTCACCAGCCTCTTCCTCACCCAAACATGAGGATGAAACACCAAAGGGAACCCCAGAAAAGGCCAGCGAGGTTTGTTCTGCTGTTTGTCTTACGGAGGGGATCAGGCTGTTCATGGGGAGGTATTCATCAGTTGCTGGGCTCCTGGTCTCTGCCTCCCTTGCAGCCCTGGAGGGAGCACGGTGGGAACTATGTCTTGGGCACACTGGGTAAAGTGAGGGGGCCTCTGGCCAGGCCGTTGTCTCAAAGTTTTGTAATGAGCTAACTGTTTTCACTCTGCTGGTAGTTATCTCCCTTTGTGCCCAGGCACTGCATGGGTTCAAACTTCTTGTCCTTTTCTGGGGGCTGTGTTTGTTACCTGTGAGTTGGGCTGTGACATGGGGCCTTCTTCACCACTTATCCTATCAGGGCTCCTGCTTGTCAGCACCCTGTGCAGGTCTTGTCTGAGGGGTGTCCCCAGGCGTGCGGGACCAGGCTCCTGTGCAGAGGTGCCCCATGGCACACTCACCTGCCACGACCTGGTTGGTGGGAGCAGGAGGAGGGCTGGTGGGATGAGCGGTGCTGTGCTGGAATCCTGCACTCACATCCTTTCCTCCTGGCATTTTATCTGCTGGCTTTGCAGTGGGACATCTGCCCTGGGAGAGAAGGGAGAGTGCTTGGGGGGCTGGAGCGGGATGGCTGGGCTGTTCAGAGCCCCCCATTGCTGCCGGAGGGGAGTGGATGCAGTGCAGCTGGGTGCTGTGTGGGGTTAGGATCCCCGTTGCCTTGGCCCAGGCAGCACGTGTTGAGGGCATTCCGCAGCCAGCCCGGACACCCTCTCCTTCCCATGTGGGCTGAGCGTGCCGGATCTTCCATGCTTGCTCTCCCCCCCTTGGCATCCTCTCCCCTGCAAGGGCTTTGGAGCCAGCAGCAGTGGGCTCCAGGCTGCATGGACACTGCACACGGGGCCTGCTCTGCCCTGGCTCCGTCCTGGGATGGTCTCACTGAGCAAGTGAGGACAAGGCACTGCGCTGCAAGGAGAGGCTCTGGGGGGAGGCTGGTCTGGGGGCTCTCCAATGGGGATTCACGATGTGCACATGTGCCTGCTAGTCCCCAGCACTGACTGGAGATATGGGGCTGGCTGGGCTGGGGCTGCAGGGCGACCCAGGCAGAGGTGAGCTGCAGGAGCTCACAACCCCTCATCAAAGCACCAAGCTGGGAAGAGGAAGAAGGGTTTCCACACCACATCTGTTTTACAAGCAAATGTATGATGTGCAAAGAAAGACCTAAATGGAGCATCTAGAGCTGGCATAGCTGTGATCTTTGTCCGTCCATCCATCCATCCATCCATCCATCCATCTCTCCATCCATCATCCATCCATTTGTTCCTTCATTCCTTCTCATGTGCGCTCTCTCTCTCTCTCTCTCTCTCTCTTTCCCCATGGGTGCTGGGGTTTCCATGCTGACACAGAGGATGGAAGAGGATACCCTAGACGATTTTGCATCTGAGCACGGAGCTTCCCTAAGCATGGAGTCTTTCACGCAGAAAAGCCTTGTCTCCTCTCCTGAGGTTATCACCATCCCCTTCCTCTTCCTACCTTTGGCTTCACAGTTTGCACCCCCATGGGGCCCCTCAGGCAGCATGAGGTGTCCCTGCCCTCTAAGCAGAGCTTGAGCTGTTTGCTGGCATCCCTGGATGCCGGGGCAGGGCTGTTGGAATATGCTCCCGTGCCTATTACTTTGGATCTGTGAGACAGGGTCCTGGGAGACTTTCCACAGTGAAGTCCTGCTGGCCAGTGGTGGTAGGGCATCCCCCAGGGTTGGCTGTGCTCTGGGTGAGGGTCTGTGCTGGAGCTGGTGCTAGGGGTCCCAGGAGGCAGTGCTGACCCCCATGGCACAGGTACTCCGTGGGTGTCTCCTCCAGGTGTAGACAGGCTCCCAGCTACAAGCTGTCTTCAGCAATCTCTTGTGCTTTCCTCTCCCTTCAGCTGCAGTTACAGTTGCTCAGGCCTAGGCACCCTGAGATAGGGCATCTCTGGATACATCAAAAATGTTGGATTGGTGCCTGTACAAAGCAGGGTCTCCCTGCCTTCAAAGCCCTTGTGCACTGCCTGCTTGTGAGGAAAGTGGACTCTCAGCATTGTTTGCATTTGGGGTTTTATCTCGCGTGATGGCAATTGTTTCCTGGGACAGCCAAGAGAAGATACTCCTGGGTAGAAGAAAAGTGGTCTTTGAGACTTGATTCTGATGTGGTTGGACCCAACCACACTGACATATGGTGCACAGTGATGCTGGGGTGCATGTCCTCCCAGAGTGCCCCCAGAAAAGACAGCAGAGCAGGCGCAGCATCAGGCAGGTGGGCAGGACAGGGGCGAAGGGGGCAGGGGCAAGGCTGGCTCCACTCTGCCACTCCCTGTCGTCTCACGGTGCTATGCCACTGCAAGCAGGATGACCGGGAGTCCTCCCTGTGCTCTGGGGACTGTGTCTGTTCTGTGGGGATGAGCCAAAGCAGGATGGGCAGGCCTGGCTTGTTGACCCCACCAGGGTCCAGTCCTGCTATGCTCAGGGAAGCTGAGCTCAGGCTGCTGGCCAGCCCACATGGGCAGCGCCTGCCCTATAACTCAGAGCAGCCCTTGGCTCAGTGCCGGAGTTCCCAGCACTGGCAGGCTGTGCTCCACTAGGACAGCTGGAGCCTGAACCTGGGCTGCAGCACATGTCCACAAGAGGTAGGATGGATGTGAGTGAGGGTTTGAGCACAGCCTCGAGCTTCAGCAAGGATAAATGTGCCTTTGGTGAGGCTTGGGCTCTGTGGCAGCATCTCTTGCTTTGTGCTGGGACCCAATATGTGCCGGTATTTAGGGGTTGCTGTGAAATACTTGTAGGGGCCAGCTCTGCACTTATCTGCAGAAGTGAGGTGCAATCTCTGCCAGAGCAGAATCCTGCAGCCTTTGCACAGAAACGACAGCAGTGAGGTGGGCACGCTGCACTTAATGCATGGACTCCTCTCTTCTGCCCTCCAGAAGCCCTCGGGGTGCCAGGGCTGTGCTGAGGTGCAGACACCCAGCTGGTCTCAGCGGAGATTTCTCTCCACACATTGGCGGCTGAGAGTCAGCAGTTGATGTACAGGATCTTGCCTGCACATGACCAGTGGTCTCCATGAGAAAGTCAAGATCCCATGAGGATGATTGCACAAAGACCAGCACATCTGCAGAGCTTGCATCATGCCCAAGTGGAAAGTCCCTTGATGCCCATGGAGTTGTTGAGGTTGGGTTCTCTGTCACCCCTGCCTACATGCGGTCACTTCTCCACCTTCCCCTCCTTGGTTTCCACTCCTGCTGGGGGAAGAGTGCTGGACTGGGAGGTGAATGGAGTCTCCTCAGCTTCGGGTGATAAAGCAACAGTGTGTCATCTTGATCTTGGATTCATTCATTCTTCCTTCCTTATTGTGAAGCTCATGCGTTCCTTTCAGGTGAGCTGGGTCTTTTCTTTGCTGAGGAGCAAAGAAAAATGGCAGGTACATTGAACAGTGCCAAAGGGAAAGCCTCCTGCCTGCCCTGGGCTCCTCTGAGGTTGTGAACTTTGCCTGCAGCCATCAGGTGCAGAAAGCTATCTCTACTTCACGTTGTTGTTTCATTTCTTTCCTGTCTCCCAGTTTGTCCTCTCTTGTGACATGTAGGCCACGGTGAGAATGTCCTTCCCAGCTGCTCCTGTTCTCGGGAGGAGGTGTGTTAGGATAGATTTTTATTTTTTTTTTAAAAAAAGGAGGTTTGAAAGTAAATTATCCCTTGAGAACTCAAGGTTGCTTTATGGTCAGACCCATCCCATCATCATCATCTTTTAGACTCAGCTCCTGCCTTGGCACACACTCTCTCCTGCCAAGCTGCTGACCTCCAAAACTCCAGAAGTTCTCTGCTTTCCTCGAGGACATACCCAAGTATCCTGTTATTTGCACTGAACATGCCCAAGAGTCCTTAAGGTCTGGAGACCCAAGAGCTGTAGAACCAGAGCTGTGGCCAGAGCTGGCTTTGAGCCATCTGGAGCAGAGAGTTCAAAGCATACCACAGAGTAGTTGGCTGTTTTCCTGGAGTGGGTCATGCTCATCCCAAAAAAGTTTGAGGAGAAGGAAGCTGGTTTGGAGATAAATCTGGAGATTTCAGTTTTTCCTTACTGGTTATGAGGTACTGCTGTGGATCAACACATTGTTCCAGGCTTCGGAAGACTTTACTTAAGGCTCTTTGATGTACAACATTTGTCTAGAGCCTTAACTCAGAGCAAGAGCCTGACCAGGCTCATCATCTTTGTCCAGGGAAGGTCTCCTCCAAAGGACTGTGGTTTACGGCCAGAGAAAGGGAAGGAGGAGGCTGAAGAGATTTGTGCCTTGTCTCATGCCCTGTCCATCAGTGCCTTGGCTACAAAAAGGGTTGAGCAGTGAGGCTGCAGTGCAGGAACAGAAGAGCTGTACCCTCAGGGAAGTAAGCAGTCCTCTGGCTGAATCAACCATGAGCATCCCTAGTGTTGAGAGAATGCCAGAAACTGACGTGGGCATCCCGGTAGGCCCAAGGCATCCATTGAGTTAGTGGTAGAGTTGCTTCATGGGTCAAACTCACCCATGAAAGACACAGATGCTCCTGGCAGTCACTGACTGCCTCTGCTGCGATTTCTGTGGACGAGGAAGAAACAAAACCACATAAGGAGCCTCATGGGGGAGGCAGCTGTGGTGAAAGGGACCTGCAGAGCAGACAGTATTTGGGAACACAGGGTACACTGACAAGTGATGCTAGGGAGGCTTGTGCAAGGGGGTGCTGTGGGAAGCTGACGTGTATCCTGCAGGTCTGGGCTCCTCTGGCGCTGGTGTGCGGGGCTGCTGGGCTGTGGCAGGCCACAGGTGCTCAGTCCCATGTCAGAGTCCCCAATTCAGAATGGAAGGATCCGCCTTGTTCTCCCCGGGCACAGTGCATCCTGCCATGCATGCGTGTCAGCCGAGCAGGTGTCCTGGTGGGGCGAGAACCCCCTGATGGGCCTGCCTGATGCTGCTGCCATTTCTGCCCCTCTGCACTGCTCCTTTCAAGGCCTGGGAGGTGAACCCAGCCCAGAGCCATGCAGCCAACAGGGGCAGGCAGGGGATTGCTGCTGTGCAGTGCCTGATCCCAGGTACCCGCCATGGTGGGGATGCACGGCCAAGGGCAAGATGCAGTGGCTGGCTGGGTGCCGTAAGCACTCGCAGCCCCGTGGGGCCTCCAGCCCAGGCACAGCTCCCGCTCGTGCTCACGGCCAGTTTTCATGGTGCAGACTTGCTCTGCGTCCTCCTGCTGCAGTACAGCAACCACATGCTCTCACCAGAGCCAGGGCGAGAAAGGAGCCCGTGTGAGGTCTGCTGGTCGCCCAGGTGGTGCCAGAGCCATGGCCTGGGATGCTGAGTGCTGGCAGCCACAGACCTTTCTTTGGCACCTGGTGAAGAAGGCAGGAACTGGGAGATGGCATTTTTTTTGTTGGAGGCTCTCACCGGTTTTTAAACTCGACAATTTTAAACTGAAAGAGGGCAGATTTAGAGCAAACATTAGGAAGAAATTGTTTGCTATGAGGGTGGTGAGGCACTGGAACAGGTTGACCAGGGAAGTTGTGGATGCCCCATCCCTGGAAGTGCTCAAGGCCAGGCTGGATGGGGCTTTGGGCAGCCTGGTCTGGTGGGAGGTGTCCCTCCCCACAGCAGGAGGTTGGAACTGGATGGGCTTTAAGGTCCCTTCCAACCCAAACCATTCTGTGATTCTGTTACTTCTGATTCCCCTCCGTGTGGAGGCCTTTCCATTACCAAGTGTTTTTCCTCCTTCCTCTCTCTCATGTAATCTCATTTTATCTTTTCTCTCTCTCTGCTTCCCTCTGCCCTCTATTTCTCCTTATTCAGTATAAGTGAGGTTTCCATTCTGGTGTAACCACTCCCAACGTTCAACCTGACACCCCTGCGTAGGTCACTGCCAGTCCAGCTCTCCTTTGCATGACTTTGTTTTCCTAGTTTGAGCAGGGGCTGACGTGCATGATGATGCTGCAGACGGTCAGTCTCTCTCACCCTGCATAAGCAATGCTGGCTCTGTCCGGCAGGCCAGTGTCCTGGGCATCCCATGTTGTGGGCAGAGCCAGCCCAGGGTGGCCATGGGAGCCCCATGGTGAGCTCTGCAGGACCGTGCCCGTGGCCCTGCCCTTCACGTGTGTGCAGCATACCCTAGGATGGCCAAGGAGATTGCTGGGCTTCCTCATTGGTACAAATGTCCATTGCTGTTTTCTTGCTGCTATGTTCTCATGGGTTATTTTCAACTTTCTGTTCCAGAAGTGGCTAAATTTTATCAGTGCTTTGTCCTTGGAGCTTGTGAAGTCTTCAGGTGTCTTGCAGGACAAACACATAAATGTACCAAGTGCATGTAGTAATAGTAATCTAGCATCCTCTCCTGCACAGCAGCATAGCTACACTATGTGCTATAATCACATACTCACTGTGTCCTTGCTGCAGGATGCTGCAGCCTTCACTTGGTCCTTGCTGCAGTCCCTGCAGCTGTCTCAGCTGCCAAGCCCATGGTCTTCTTTTTCATTTTACAGTTAACCTTTTACAGGTTACTTTTCTGAACTGCATGGTTTCAGCTAGAAACCTCTGCTAAATTGGTTCTGATGAGATTTTCCAGGAGAGCTGGAAAGGAAGGATGGACTTTGGAGTGAATCCAAGTGGCAGCATCTGGTAGGAAGGGGAAAGGGTTTTTTCTGATGCCTAAGGCGGCTTCTCTTTTTGCTTATGCTACTTCTTGCTCAGTCCGACTTAGCATTAGGGCATGCGGATGAAACTGAGAGTATAGCTAGACAAAACAACAGCCATTGCTTACAACAAAATCTCACCCTTTGCTCTCATAGAAACTGCTAGAGCAAGCTAAAAACAGAAGCAAAATGGGGCGTCCCAGTTTGGTTTAACCCGCTGTGGTCCCCTGCCTCATTGGATGTGTCCTGACAGCTCTGTTAATGTGCCTGCTGAAAGCATTGCTCCCACTTCTTTATTTCCAAAAAAGTGACAGATTTTGCAGGTATGTTGGTAGGCCATTGCCCAGCACAGAATGTGGTCCCAGGCCCTGGAGAGGATAGAGGGGCTCAGTTACCTACATAGCATCAGCCCCCTTATTTTCAGTCCCTTCTCTCCATCAGTTGCCAGGCTCTTTGTATACACCCTGCCTCAATTCTTGCATGAACAATAATAATAATTTAGTCAACCCCATCTAAGGCAGACCAGCTTTCTGTTACTCATGAAAGCAGTCATCAGCTGTTAGGTAAACTATGTTTGATGCTAACTCTTCTTGCTCCAATTGCAATGCAGGGCTCGGAGCATTGGGTATTTATAGAGAGAGAAACTTCTAGGCTGGAAGAGGTAGCTCTAAAGAAAGCTCTGGGAGTCAAGAAAGAAGAAGCACATACAGGTACTTCAGAGGTGAAAATGAGTGTGAGCATGTCAAAAGTGGAGATGGCAGTAGGGGAAGCCAAAAAAGTGGCAGGCCAGGAAGAGCCAGCAGATGCAGATCTGGATACCTGGAAGAGAGCAAAAATGATTGCTAGTCCAGAAGATTTTGAGTCTGTCTGGGAGGATGAGTTCTATGAGAAGGAAACCAGGGAGGAGCCCAGCATGGAGGCAGAGTGCTTGCCACCTGAGAGAACAGAGGAGGAGCCCAAAGAGACGGGCAAGGAAGTAACCGTGAGTGAGCCAGGTCTGTCCAGGCCATGCCAGAAGCCTGAAGACAGGCAAAGGGCCGAGACTTTGGGGCCAGACCCTCACCAGGGAGAAAGCAAGATGGTCTCTGAGGAGTGTGTTTCTGCAGCCTCCAGGAAACAGGATGCCAGAGTGCTAACTGCAAACACAGAGGTCATTAAAATTAAAGTGAAGTCTAGCGATGACAACACAGAGACTTCTGCTACACAGAGAATCATCTACTTAGGAGATCTAGAGGGAGATGAGAAGGACAATAAAACTCATCTGCCCTCAGAAGCAGGAGGACAACTTGGCTCGGCAGAGAGGCCAGAAACCACAGTGAACTGGCCAGGGGAGGGATCAGGGCCCACAGCACCTGTGGGAAAAAGGTCCCAGTCTACTTTGTCAGTGTATGAACAACAGAGAGCAGTGTCAGAAAAACCTGCTGTAGTGCCAGAGCAGCCTGAGACAAGCCCTGCAGGACGTCCTCCCTTGGAGCAGGAGGAAGGTTTGTCAGTGGAGCAAGAGAAAGCATCAGCGAGTCTGACGGGCTGTGAAATGCAGGAGAAAGATGAAGCCATCTTGTGTTCCCAGGAGGTGGGGTCAGATAAAAAGGATCTGCAAAGCCCAGTAGGAGGATTGAAGTCGTGTGCCCTGGAAGGCGAAGGCAGCAGGGCTGAGGACACCGGACAGAGCCCAGCACAGAGCCCAGCTGCAGGAGAGCAGTGGGGCACAGACATCTCTGTGGCAGAGTGGGGGCTCTCAGGAAGAACTGTACCCGATGGGGATGAGGAAGAAACCTCCAGAGTGGTTCTACAGATGGAAGAGATAGAGGCTAAATCACCCCCTTCAGCTGTGCCTCAGCAGGGCTGCTGTCATGCCATGGCAGGGTTGGAGGAGGATGAACCCCGTGCTCCCACCCCTGCGCCCTTTCCTCAGCAATCAGGCCCTGTCCCTGCAGAGCCAGCCCAGGATACGGAACCCGAGGGCAAAGACCTGTCCCAGGGCACCAGCCTTATAAGAGGTGTGGGCACACCGGAGGATGCAAACCCCTCAAGAGAGGTGACATGCAAGGAGGCAAGTCCTGCAATAGGTAAAGGAGAACTCAGAGACATGAGCCCTGTGACAGAGGTGGAAATACCTTCAGATGTGAGTCTTGACCCTGAAGAAAAACCCCAAGATGTGGGCTTTGCTACAACGAAGACACACCAAGATGCAAAATCTGTTGCAGAAAGACCACACCAAAACACAGACAGTGCAGCAGAGCCAATCCTGGTCAGAGATCCAGCCACAGGGGAGGTGGTCCAGGACTCAGACCCTGTCACAGCAAAGGGAGCCCAGAGAGTCACAGAAGAGCCACTCCAGGTGGAAAAGCCCATGATGAAAGAGCTCTCCCAGAACATAGGGCCCACATCAGGAAAGCTGATGGGAGATGAAGGCTGTGGGATGGAAGAATTGTCCCGTGACAAAAGCCCTTGCATGAAACAGCTGCCTCCCAAGGCAGAAGAACCAGAACAAAAGACTGAGACCATTATAGGACACCTGCCCCAAAAGGGTCCTGAGTCTGGAGGGCTGCTTCACACTGCAGAAACCAAAGCACAGGAGCTACCCCGGGACTTGGAGTTTAATGTGGGACAAGCTCTGCAAGGCAGGAGCTCTATGGTAGGAGAAACTGCTAGGGACAGTGACCTTGCTCTGGGGCAGCCACTTCAGCCTCCCGAAGAAGATGCTGATGTCCTGCATTCCCAGTCCCCTGTAACAGGATTATGTCAAGGAAGCAAGTTGTACCAGCTCTCAACCTTTATGTATGACAGCAGGGAAGAGCTGCAAGTGAGCAGTGGGATACAGAAAAGAGAGTCTGGCAGTGTGGCAGCATACATTGCTGGGAGGACAGAAGCTGTGTCTGAGGAGCATAGAGGTGTCACTGAGGCCCCACTCCCGGATAGCTGGCAGGAAAGTGAGAGCTACAAGAAAACCTCAGTGGCCTGTAAGATTAAGATGTTTGAACAAAGTGAAGCTGAGCGACGGGCAGCCCAGGAAGGACAAGAGCGTGTGCCTGAAACTGAGACACCAGCAAAAGCAAAGGGGAAGAGGAATCTGGCACGGGACACGCTTTTGAACACAGGCCCCATCTCACCTCCGGCGGTAGCAGGTACTCCAGTGGGATCGGCATCCAGTGCAGGCTCCTTTGCCCTCAGGCAAGGGGCTAGTTCAGGAGACTCCTCTCAGCCCCTATCTCTGAAGGAAGATGTTTCTGTTGATCTGGATCACGAAGGAGAAGACAGTGCTGACCTGGCTTCCCCTGACTCCGGCTGTGAACTCACACTGGCAGAAGCCGTGGTAACTCTTCCAATGAACTGTCCGGATGGAAAGTTCATGCGCATGTTGTGTGGCTCTTTATTTACCATGTTCAGTGGCACCTCACACATCCATTGACTGAGAAAAGTCGCTTTGCATCCCCTGTCCTTTTATGTATGTGTGTGTGGTCAGGCTTATTTGCTGAATGCAGACCTGCTGGCCAGTCGGTTCATCAGCTTTTGTTTTGTGATACCTCCCCCCCAGCCTGATATTTTGGCTACCTGGAGAATGCCACTCGCTAAACCTGAAAATGGGCACCCAAGCTTCATGTCCAGGAGCAAGAAAGGGAGATGGAGGGTGGATTAAGGAGCTGTGGCTCCACCATAGATGCACACACACCTATCGGCAGTGTGCCCACGCTTCCAGCTTCACCCCCGCATTTCTTACGTTGATATCCCTTCTTGCTTAGCTCGCCAGCCTCACCCATCCTCCCCTGTCTTCGGCAAGCTGGTGGCTGGATGATGGAATAGCTTTCTTCGCTCTTGTAAGCACTAGAGCAGCTCCTATAGAGTTAATTTCCTTTAAAACTAACCATTTTCTCTAATCCAGAGCAAATCTCAGGAACCAAGTGGGGAAGAAAAGGATTTATCTGACCCATCTGTAAAATCCAGCCTTGAAGAAGAGAATTTAAAGACTGCTGTTCCAGTGGTCTTACAGGTCTCAGTGTTGTTTTACTGCTTCTTGCCGTAGTATGATAGCTCACCTTCAGCAGCTGAGGACTGTATGCTTCCAGCTCCTCTCCCCGTGGTAGAGCTGTTATGAATATGTTTATACATACACACACACAAACACGTATGCGGCTGTGCTCCTCTTGAGTTTGTTTGACACCCTGTTTCTCATACCTCTCAACCTCCCAGCAGTGCAAACAAAAGGTGCCTGTGCCAGCAGAGCCTGGCACATTGTGGGGGGATGGCTCTGGCTGCAAACGCTTGGACCAGAGTCCAGGAGGTGGGCTTCCTGTGGCATCAGTGGGCTTAGAGTTAATCCTAAGGGAAAAATGCCTAGAGTGAGATGCAAAATCAAGCCAACACATGGGTCTAGATTTCTCATCACTTCATGGCAAAACATGGGAAGAGGAAATGTACCTTCTGATGGCAGAGTTGAGAGGTATGTCTGTGTCTGGGGAGGAGCTAGTGGATGGAGATGGTCCCTTGGCTTTGATCATGCTGTCAATTACACTGACTGAACACACAATCTGATTCCTTAAGAGTCATCCCTGGATGTGCAAGGCCTTTGGAGGGGGACTGGTGGGCTGGTGGGCAGCCATGGTGTGCCTGGCCCTCCTCCTTCTGGGGTGATGCCCCGCCAGCCCCACACGGATGCTCCACTTGGGCTGAGTTCAGTGCAATTGGCACGCTCCTTCGCTTCTCTTTCACCGTACCTGGCTGATGGGGCCCTTTTCTTTCAAATTCTTCTTTTTCCCTTTGTTCTTTTTTTTTCATGCACAGTTTTACTGCCATATGATAGCATTGGCGTCCAAGCTGTTTCTGAATGTCTCTTAACAGAACTGTTGTTTTGCATACATCTGCTTTCACCAGGTGCACTGATGTGCCTCCAAGCTGGCCAAGCTTTTCTGTGTGACTGACCCTTTTTTCCAATGATTAATTACCAATAGGCGTTTGGCAAAATCAGAATGAATAACCGTTCTCCCCCCACCCCTGCAAAGTCACTGCTGTCAGAAAGGTTTCAGTTTCCATGCTTGAGTTGTGTTTGACTCTATTCTGTGACATTTGCTGCAGCTTTTTCTCCTCCTCCTCCTCCCCTCTCCTCTGTCGGCGCAGTCAGCACTGCCATGCCATGCAGTGCTCACTGTCTCCATCTCTCTCCGTCATTGTGTCTCATTCAGAGAGCAGGCTTGAGGGAGGGCACTGAGGAGAAAGCTAAGCCACCTCGGCACAGGGCTCCTGAGAGTGACACTGGCGATGAGGAGCAGGACCAGGAGAAGGACTCGGTATTTCTGAAGGACAACCACCTGGCCATCGAGCGCAAGTGCTCCAGCATCACGGTCAGTTCAACCTCCAGCCTGGAAGCAGAGGTGGACTTCACAGTGATTGGTGACTTTCATGGGACAGCCTTTGAGGACATCTCCCGGAGCCTGCCCGAGCTGGACAAGGACAAGAGTGAGATGGAAGATGAAGGCCTGGTTTCCTTCCAGCATACTGACAAAGTAGTTCCTGGACTGGAAGAGGATGTCAAAGCCAGGGAGAAGGTCTCCCAGCCCAGCCCGGATGTCTCCCAGCTAGAGGTACACAGGGAAGCCGTTCCACCAAGATTGTCTCGGTGCTGCCATCTCTCCATGTTTTCTGTCCTGATGCCCAGTATTGCCTTGCTGGTGTGCACTCCCACATCAGTTTGGAAGAGCATGCTAGCTTTCAGACAGCCCTGGGTTCCTGTCTGGTGTAACTGTTTTACCTTGATGCACGCTGTTGTCTGTCTTGCATGGTTCTTTCAGTTTGGGCAGGTGCATGGCTCTGTTGTGTGTTTAGTGCATCTGCTAACCAGGAGAAGTCATCATCGTCTCTTAATACACTGTGTCTGGCTGCCTACCCTGTCCCTCATATCACTATAACATATCGGCAGCTGGAAGGGCATGTTTTGCTAACCAATGGCTCTGTCCCTGTGTTTTGCATGAAGTCAGTGACCAGTTTGTACAGCGAAGAGAAATGTGCTGCCAACTATCCTGTCTGGTCCATGCCTGGGTGGGAGAGATTTGCAGAGTAGCCTGTGGGGGCAGCCCCAAAGATCGTGGAGGGACAGCCATATGCTTGGAGTGCTTATAATGGGGCTAAGAAAACTGCATGTGGCACATGTGCGTCCAAGTGGAAGCTGAGCGTATGCTGCTAAGAGAGGACAGTAGAGCCAGCCCCACTTTGGACGAAATGTAGCATGGCCTCTGCACAGGGCCAGGGCATCTCCTGCCCAGCCCGGTCAGCACTGGCTGCAGCTCCCCAGCCCTGGCCAGGTGAGTTTCCCAGTTGCTCTCTGGAGCCGTTTGTAGCTCAAGTCCAGAGCTGGAGCCAGGAGGAAGCTACAGAAGAAAGCGAGTTTCCTCTGAGCCAGCCCTTGTGCAGGCTGTCCTGTGCTGCGGGCTGCTGGGCCATGGGCTTGGATTATCACCAGCACTGGGCAGGCGCAGTCGTTGGCTCCGAAATGCTGGGTACTTGCTGGAAACCTGTCTCCATTTCCCTGAGTTAGCCTCCATCTGGCAGCTGGGTATCACCACAGCTGCCAGGAACTGATGCAGATCATAGAAATGCCGCAGGTCACAAGAGAAATAGATTTGGTGGGTGAAGATAAATTCGCCCTGACCCGTGGTGTCTGTAAATTTATCCAAAAAATCCCTGAAAGCCTGGGGATGGAGCATCGGGTCTGATTTGGGGTATGTCAGTCATATGGGGTTCTGTGCGTGGTAACCATTAGCCCAGGGAAGCAGCCTGGCCTCTGCTCTTTGTCTGGTGAGAGCCAGCATGACACTTGCAGGATGTCACACACAGGTGGCACTTGCAGAAGATTACAGGGGGGCTCTGCTCATGCAGGCTGGCGCAGGAGGAGCACTGAAGCATCCCCTAGGCAGGGCTGTGTCTTGTCGCACCCTGGGAAGGAGGGCGATTCAGAGCACCGGTTGACTTGCCGTGTTTCTTCTGCAGTCACCAGCCCTGAAAGCAGATGCTGTGACTGTCAGCCTGGGGCCAGGCATGAAGAAGCCTGAAGACGCCTCTTCTCCCCACCAGATCAGCACCCAAGAAGCAGCCCAGGTGACATGGCTGGGTCCATCCTCTCATGGCCCTGCTCCCCGATGGCTCTGCAGGGCCTCAGTCCAGCAAAAGCTGTCCCCAGACAGGAGTGCTATGAGGGCCAGTGGCTGAGCAAGGCCATTAGGGTTCTCTGCTTGCACTTGTCTTGCTGGAGTCCCCAGAATATCAAATCAAAGCCTGTCCAAAGATATTCTGCATTTACTTTTCCGTGCAGGCCCTTGAACCCATTCCCTACACATGCTTCCCTTGCCCAGTCTGCCATGCTGCTGGGCAGCACGGGCATGTGGGGATGTATCCAGAGGGTGATGGTATGTGCAGCACTGTGCTGCTGGGCCCATGTGCATTGCTTCCCTTGTAGCAAGGATGTAAAGCACCATCTCTGTAGGTGTAGCCCCTCACAGGCACCTCCAAACTCACTAGGTTTCCTTTGCCTCTGGCAGGTGGAAGGAGGCACCCCTGGCAGCAAAGACGCAACAGCCGCTGCTCAGGCTGTCACCACAGAGACCACACCAACAACCTCAGTAAGCGGGGCTGGCCCTTCGAGGTGCTGGGGCTGCCACCATCCCACATGGTCCCCCTGCTCTGGGGAGGGAGACCACAGCAGGCCGTGCTGCTGGGGTGGGGAGAGGAAGACCTTGCCCTGCCAGCAAAGGGTCCAGGGCAACCTGCCCTGCTCCAGAGTTGCCCTCTGGAGCGCGCTGTGCTTGCCTGTGTGTTGTGTCTGAGCTCACATGCCCATGTGCTCTTCTTTCAGGATAACACCACCAAGCCTGGGAAGGGGGCTGGCCTCACGACAGACCTTCGGTCTGTGTCACCGGTGAGTGGGGCTCTGGAGGGAGGCAGCTCTGCGGGGCTGGGGACAGCAGCTGGGGCTAGGTTAGGCCGCAGCTGCCAGCTGGTGCTGGCCATCCTGCAAGGCCACTGCTTCCTGCTTTCTCAGCACCAGCACCCGTGGCTGATCTGTTGGTACTGGGCAAAAGCAGAAGCGGTGCATTGGTGCTGAAGAGCAAGAAGGCTGGAGAACCATGCCTGTGACATTTCTCCTGTGCTGGATGCTTGAGCATCAGCTGGAGGAGGATAATTCCCCCTAGAAATACTCCAGTCCCTGGTGAAGTCTTAAGTGGGCTGAGATATCTTTGGCACTGAGGTTCTTGCCAGGCTACCCAGGGCCATGCTTAATGTCTCCTGACTCCCAGTGGTGGTGACAGCCATCAACAACCCTACCCAGCAGCAGGACTTCCTGTATAAAGTGTCTTCCTACTTGATTACTTCTTTTAGTCAAGCTTGGCCAAATGCCGTGTGCCACCCCAGGCTGGTCACCTGGTGAACCTGGAGCCCATGGAGGCAGTGCTTGGCACAGACTTCCCAGATGCTTCCACAAAAAGCAGAACAAAGTGCTGCATTTAGGGACAGAGGTAGCCTGAGAGCTCTACACTTACAATGGCCTTGAGGATGGATGGGGAGGAGTGAGATGCCATGATCAAATCATCTCCTTGCTGCAGAGAGACTTTTTTTGCAGGCCTAACCTTGGGGTACCTGTCCGCAGCCCCACAAAAACATACATCCAGTCGGAAGCACAATGCAGCATCTTTTCCCTTGCTGTGCTCTCCCCTCTGCAAGGCAGACACACTCGCCTCAGAAATTTTGTCCCAGTGGGAAGTGGGAAGGTCCCAGCTCTTTGGGAGCACCCAGGGAACCAGCCCTAAGGGCTCCCTCACGGCAGCCCCTGCTGACACTGCTGCTCTCTGTCCTGCAGATCACTGGCAGCTCCACTGGGAAGGAAGTGCTCACCAGCATATTCAGTGCCACTGCGGAAACCCTCTCCACTTCCACCACTACGCATGTTACCAAGGTAAGAATGTCTCTAAATGGGGCAGCCAAGGGAGGGTTGATGAAAGCAACTGGAGTTTGAGGAAGATGGATTTATGCTGTGATTGGTACAGAAGAAGATGCCCTTCTCCTTCTTACAAGCTGAAAAATCGTCTGCTGGCCTGTGGGGATGGTCATCTGGCACAGTGCCCCGTGCTGCAGTTCAGGAGCCCCTGGCCCAGTTCAGCCCAGCTGTGCTACCCATCCAGTGTAGCCAGGCATGACTGCGGGGGACTTCAGACAAGGATAATCCGTGTTTGACAGGCATCGGGTGTTCATCACCCATGTACCACACACGTGGACTGTGCCCAAGTGCCATGCCCACCTCTATGCCTTGGTATATTGTGAGGGAAGGGAGTGACTGGGTCAAGAAGGAAAAGCAGAGCTTGGCATTGCTGAACTCTGTGTCCTGAAGGCAGCAATGGGGATGGAAGTGACTACATTAGGCTGCCACCAGCATGTGTGTGACTCCCTGTCCATGTAACTGGTGTTTGTGAACCCAGGTGTACCTAGAGCCAGATCCCAGATCCCCCTTGCCCAGAAAACCCACAGCACGGCTGCCAGGTACCTCGCACCAAAACCAGAGCACCTCATCTCGTCTCAGCTGTGGGAGACATGTTCGTGTTGTTATATTGGATTTATTAGAGCTGGAGTGGCTTAGGCAAGGGGGAGAGGTGTTAGAAAAATTAAGGAGGTATAGCTGCGTCAGAGGACCTCACCCATGGCCACTTCATTCCCAAATTAAGTACGCACAAATGAAAGTAGAAGCCCATCGCGAGACCTGAGCAGGCAAGAGTGCTGCTCACTACCTGCCACTGGCCTTTTCCTTTTCTGTCTCATACACTGTTTCTCCTACGCACCTGTGGTTAGTTGTGTCAAGCTAGCTTTAACCATGCACCAAGTCAGGCTTAGTGGGAGATACGTGAAATAACCAGGGGAGTTCCTAAGATGATGCTGGCATTGTCCCTCCTCTGGTGGGCAGAGTTACATCTGCCAGGAACTGCTTTGTTGGGTGCTCTCCGACTCCTCTCCTTCATGCAGAGGCAGAGGCAACACGATGACTCTTGGCTTCTGAATCTTATTATCCATCCAAGGCCTTGTGTTAGTCTTTTTGTAGCCTTCAGGGTGTGGGGCTGAGGCAGGGTGCAGGTCTAGGGAGACTGCAGGTGAGTGCTGTTTCTTCTTCTTGTGCAGACTGTGAAAGGAGGATTTTCGGAGACCAGGATAGAGAAGCGCATCATTATCACAGGAGATGAAGATGTGGACCAGGACCAGGTAGGAGCAGAATGCCCTGGCTTTGCCCAGCTGTGGCTGCCCCTGGCTGCATCACTCCGTGCTTCTGGTTCTGGCTTGTACCTGTTTGGTCCTTCACTCCAAAAACTGACCCCTGAGGCCCCAAACCTACCGGCTCTGCCAAGGCTGTGGAAGAGGGTAGTTGTGTAGGTCCCCAAGGGGTACAGTGGTACTCACGGGAAACCCCAGCTCCATCTCAGAACAAGTGACATCAGTCATCACCCACTTGGCCTGCAAAAGAGCAGGATCATTTGGTTTATACTAAGCAAGAGTTCCCAGCCCAGCTCCCATCAGTACCTGTTGCAGAGATGAAGCAGCAGTAAAGATTACATTCCAGCACAGAGCCTAACTATGGGATCACCTTTTAATTTTCTTAAAACACGTTTCCAGTTGCCTTTTCTCTGTTGCAATACCCAGAAGTGACCCAGGTTCTCTCTTTACTTCTTGCACAGTCTCACTATGGGTTGACTCACTCCAGGTGACTTTGTTTTGCATCTGCCTCCTTGCCAGAGGAACAAAAAGTGATAAACTTCGATGATGAAATATCAGATATTTACACAAATTTCTCAGGCTGCAGGATCATTTTCCTGTGATCTAATCCTTTGGTATTTGTTGCTTAAAAAACAAAATTGAAGTTCTAAAGTATTTTGAAATGATCTTGTGCAAGCTTTAAAATATTTTTTAGGATTTTTAAAATTATAATAATAAAGTTAGTAACAATACTATTTTAGATGTTTCTAGTTATTTTTTCTGCAGAGAATTGCTGCTGTTCCTTTGCTGGGGTTTCAGTAGGGCTCCCGGGACATTGCGCATCTCTACAGAAAAGACAGCAAATGAAGGGCAATGCACAAGGCCTCCCAGTGCCGTACAAACTCCTGGTCAGCAGTAGGCTCCAGCCTTTTCTGCCAGGCCATTATGTGTAGTTTCAGCTTTGAATCTCTGCATCCATGTCTGTCTGGAATCCCATTCAGCTCCAGCTGCTTTCTGTCTGCTGGTTGAGAGCAGTACTAGTACCAGGCTTCAGGGAAGTGACAATGAATGCTTTCATCATTCTGGTTTCTAGGCGCTGGCTTTAGCAATCAAAGAGGCAAAACTACAGCATCCTGACATGCTGGTAACCAAAGCTGTGGTATACAGAGAAACAGAACCTTCTCCAGATGAAAGGGACAAGAAACCTCAGGTAGGTGGAGAAGTTACCAGGTACACTTTATACATGCTGTGTAGGAGATGTATGTAACTATGCAAATGTGTCTGCATGTCCTTTACACCATATAGTGTGGGATAACACAGCGGAGTCCCTTGCAGAGTTTTTTCACTGATGCTAGCCCAGGCCTCCATACGATTGCATAGGCCGAGCATGCATTTCTGCAGGACATGGGCTTTACTCTCCTTCCTGCTCAAACAGCCTTGGCACATTTCCACAGCTGGCCATGGTTGGTGTTTGGGATTGACTCCACCAGCTGCAGGTGCTGGTAGGAATTGCTGCTCCGTGGCAGAGGAGTGGCAGCTCTTGGCCAGCAGTTCCAATGTGAGTGTGACTGCAGGCATGGCCACATGGTTGTGGTTAGAAAACCAGTGCTATGTCACCAAAAGCAATGCTGCAGATGTTGCCTTGCTGTCCTGCTCAGCAGAGGGGACAGAATCATTTGCATGTAAAGAGGAAGGACCTGCTCATCCCCCTGGGACAGGGAGTGAGAGAGGTGATACCAATATGGTGGATAGGCTGAGAAACTTGGCAACAGGTTTTGCAAAGCCATTCCCAAGTATCAGACCAGTATTTGCAAATAAAGAAGTTTTTTTTAATCCCATTCAGGTTCCCCAGGTTGTCATTTTATAACCATGCAGGTGCAGGCAGCAGCGCACAAGGTTTGCACCTCCCTGCAGATGCCTCAAAGCCAACACAGCTCCACGCACGTTTTTCTCCAGGGCAAAGTTGGCTTGAGGAGTCCTGCCTGACTCTTACCCATTTGCTCTGACCCTTTTGCTCCCCCATCAGATTGCTGCAGCTGTTTTGTAGCAAGCTGTACAGCAAGGCCATGGCACAGCCCAAAAAACTTCTGTATCAGAGCAGCTAAGGGGAAGAGGAGCATGGTGAAAAAGGGAAGGGGAACTTTTGAAGGCAGCTTCACTACTGAAAAATGTATGAGGACCTCTGTTGCCAGCCAGACTGCAGGTGCATTTGAAGAGGCCTCCTGGAAATGGGATTTCATGTTTCTTTATTATATGAAGATTTTGATAGACACCTTTTAAGCTTGGAAAAGCGACCAGCTCTGCTGCAGATTGGAAGGTCAGAAGAGGCTGTTGCATCTGTCTACTCTTACCTCCTTTAACACAGTACAAATAAGCCCAGACATTTCTGCATCTCTTAGGGAGCCACCTGATTTTAGTTGAATGGCTTAAAGTAAAGGAGCCTTTAGCAGTGATCCACTGATAGCTCCCGCAAACACCAACACCAGCTCAGTGAATTAAGAGGTCCTGCTAAGGACCAGAGGTCCTGCTAAAGACATGCAAACGGTGGTCCCAGGTGTTTGCAAATTTACTGTCCATTGCCCTTATACAAACAGGAGCCCTGTTACAGTCGAATAAGTCAGAAAGGGAACACCCCATGACCAGTCATTTCCATCTGCCTTGTACAGGAATCTTGACCAACATGTTCACGGAAATCAGCATCTGTATTCAAAGCTGGAGAACAGTGAAGAAGGAGCCTTCATGCTGGATTTGTCAGCAAGACATAGACATCCTGGCTGCAATTTTCATGGCGAGAGACAAAATTTTTAACAAAGGAATAGCAAATATATTATATATATATATACATACAAACATATATATATATATATATATATAAAACAGGAAACAAAATGCATCCTTGCACTGCTGCTATATGCTGGAAATGAATAGCAAACAACACCAACAACAAACAAAAACACTCTCTTTGCAGATAAATTGAAGAATTTACTGGATTGGTGATTAAATAAGATTAAAAAATTATAATAATAACAATAATACAATAAGCCACTATCTTGCATGTTACATTATAAAGGATACACAATCATGAGTTCATTTGTTGCACATTAAATGGAAAGGAAAACTGCTTTGCAACAAAGCAAGAAATAAGCAAACAAATAAAACAAACACAAGCAGAAGCAAAACCATTCCCCACCTCTGGAAAGAAGAGAGAAAAACATTGAGTTTATTACTTTAGAGTTATTTTCCAATTTGGAAGTGTGGTTTCACCCTTCTCCTCATTCCATGCTGGTTTTTTTGCATCTTTTGAGGTTCTGTTAACTCTTCCCCTTCTGTTCCTTATCTTCTTCTCTGTGCACTTGTCCAACCTCTTGTTCTCTGAAGATATTTAAGAATGGATTTCATTTCAAACAAAACAAATGATATGTATATGGTTTCTCATTTATAAAAATGCAGCCTGTAGGGGTTTCATATGGATGTGCATTTAAGTTATGTATATTATTATATATAACAAGGGGGGAGGGGGGGAATACTGAAATAATTCAACAATGATGGTAAATATGATGACATTTTTAAATTATTACCTATTTGATTGACTGTGGTTGGTGTATTTTGAGACTCTTAGATCACACTGGGACTCTTAGTCCTGCACGAAGAGAACGGGGAAGGTATCAGCCACTGCTGTTTGGGAGGCGAACGGGAGAGGGAGAGGTGGGTGACGTCCTGCTGGCTGATCCGCATGGCAGCAGGAGGGCTGGGTTTGCTGTTGCAGTATGTGGTGTTCGGAAGTGGTCGGTCAGTGGTGAGTTGGAGGGGCAGGGAAGCAGGGTCCTCTCCCTGGCTTCCACCCAAAGGCATCGGAGTCAACTGGGAACAAGGTGGCAGCTGCAGGACTGTTCATCGCTTCTCTTCAGCCCACTGAGCCGTGATGATTGTTGGTTTTTTTTTGGATTGTTTTGGATTGTTTCTGGATCCCAGTAATGGAGTTACTCAAGCTTTGTAGTAGGAAGGGTTAGAGGCAGAGTAGTTGTTTCTGCCCTGCTTCCCTGCTGCCCAGGGTGCAATGGCAAGGGCTGCCGGAGGCGGGGTGGGTTAGTGACAGTGATGGCAGAGCAATGGCGGTCCTTCCCCATCCTTGCCTCCAGGTGCTGCCCAAGGGCAGGCAGTGGAGAGACCGCGTTATCTCCATTACTGCAGAGTGTCCCAAGTGTACAAGGCTGGATGACCGAGCCCAGGCCTTCTATGTAAGGAGGCAGGTGTCAAGGAGATATCGGTGAAGCTGCCTGCCCTACAACTCATGGTAACTTGGCCTTTAGAGACAGGCCTCCTCTATGGCTGCCTTTGGAAGGGGATTATGGGCCAAGCCCAGGGCCTCGTACACTGTGAACCAGGCAGTTAGGGTAGACTTGGAACCAACATCAGAAAGGAAAACAAATAAACAGGTTTCCTTTTTGGAATTCTCTCTATCTCCTGTGGAAACAGAAGGGCCCACAATTCTGCACCATTTTGCCTTTAGTCTCCCACCCCTCACACAGACTGTGCCCAGAAATAGGTGCATTTAACCAGTTCCTGCAATGGATCTGAGGATGACAGTAGGCAGAGAGAGCATGAGCCATTAGGATGTTGTGGGCAGACCTCACTCACCTCGTCTTCTGTCCTGGTCTCTGGCAGCTTTGGTTCACCAGCTGCTTGCTATTAGGTCCCCATGAAGTCTGTTCTCCTGGTGTATAGGTTTCCCCTGCAAGCATGGAAGAGCTGAGCACAGGCTGCCTGGGCAGTAGACAGAGTTGATGGCTGACGCCAATGCTGTCATGTTCCTGAAGAAGTTGGTTGTGAGGTCTCTCCCAACCTGTGTCTGAGTGCATTCGCCTGTTTGTGACCTGCTGCTTTTAAAGACCAGACCCCAAACCAGAAAGAATTAAGGCAGTTGCAAAGAGGCTACTTTTCTCTCTTTCTTTTTTATATACACCCAAGCCAGCTGTCAATAGCAGTCACACTTTCAGAGAGACACATCGGATGGCAGATGACTTGTTCTCAGTGCCTGCACAGGGCATCCAGCCCCTCTCGCCTATTAGCAATGGTCCGCACACTGTGCTGGTTGTTCTTCAGCACACTGTAATTCATACTCAGAGGAGCCTATGTGGCTTTGATACCCTTACAGTCAACCACAGGCTACTCTGAAGCTATATACCTGCTTTTGACATCATGTGTACAGTTATAAAAATGAAGGTTACTGTTAAGATTAGTGGCCTTACGCGGTTAGAATTGATGTGAGCTTGGACTCAGACTAGTTATGTTTGGAGTGAGTGGATCCAGTTTCCTGGCTTCCACAGTTTGTTTTATGGGTGACAATGTTTAAGAACTAAAAAAAAAAAAAAAAGGAAAAAGAAAAAGAAAAACAACCCCCAAAATCCCGAAACAAAATAAAAAACACAACGAGAAAAAAGCTCACTGCTTGTTCGCCAGGCAAGGTGTGGGTTTCTGCTGCTCAGTGACAACTGACACCCTTGCGGCCTCTGCTCTCGCAGCCTGCCCCTCGCATTGCTGCCGTTTCAGATAGCTGATCACCGTTTGCTTTCTTCCAGGGGCCTTTCTGTTGAAAGGGGTGGGAGACATGAGTGCCTGTTTTTACCTGATCCCACAGATTCATTCCAAACCTGGCCTGCAATTGCATGAGTAATAATAACAGTAACAATAACAATAATATTTATTTTTATTTGAAAAGCACCTTATCAATCAACTGCAATGCTCTGTTGTTCCTTCACTAACTTCCCTTTTCTCTTCCCTTGTTCTTCTTCTCCCCCCTTCAGTCATACTCCTTTTCAGTGCTCAGTGGTGTATGCGTGTGTGCTCACTGTTCTTGTAATCAATAAAAGTGAAATAAATGTGTTTGATGCTAAACCAGCTTGTGGCCTCATTGGACTCTTTCCCACCAAGAGGATGGACAACTTGGCGGGAGGGGTGGGTGTCAAATGAGGGTCTCTGCACATTAAAATACTGGAATCTCCCCTGTATATAGCGGGCTTGCCAGTTTGGGTATTGCTGATGGGGAGGTGGGAAAAAGTCACATATTCTTTGTGCTTTGTCTACCATCTGTGGTGTGTTTGTATGAGGCAGTGAAGATGGCCAGTGTTTGTGAAGATGTTCAAAACACAGAGAGGAGGGGGCTGTGCTTGTCCTTGAGGAGCCTGACTCTGTCCTTGGGTCCTGGGAGGTGGTGATGCTGTGTGGGCACCTGTCTGTCCCGCTCTGGGCATCCAGCTAGGCATGCCAGCTCGGGGGGTCTGGAGGAGTTACAGTCCCCTATGTGGGGGGACTTTGGGTCGAAACGGAGCAACTGTTGGCCTTGGAAGGGGCACTGGGAGACCGGTTTGGGGCGTCTTAGGAACCATAGGGAGGGTGTGCGGGGCCACAGGAGCAGGCTGCTAGCTGGCGGCCCTGAGGGCCCACGGGAAGGCCTGCGGCAACGCGGGGCCTGGGGGCAGCAAGAGAATGATTGCCGTCCGGGGGCGCCAGGGCCCTGGGAACCCCTGAGAGCTACAGGGTC
>VXAA01000609.1:37700-50074 GCA_013399115.1 Anseranas semipalmata
TCCGCTCCGCTCCGCTCCGTCCGCGGCCTTCGCCCGGCGGCCGGGCCATGGCGGGGCCGCAGCTGGACCCCGAGCTGGCCAAGCGGCTCTTCTTCGAGGGCGCCACTGTCGTCGTGCTGGGCGTGCCCGAGGGCACCGAGTTCGGCATCGACTACAACAGCTGGGCCGTGGGCCCCCGGTTCCGCGGCGTCAAGATGATCCCCCCCGGCGTCCATTTCCTGCACTACAGCGCGGCCAGGGGCGCGGGCAGCCCGGAGACGGGGCCGCGGGCGGGCTGCTTCCTGAGCCTGCAGCAGCGGGAGGTGCGGGTGCTGCGGTGGGATGCCGGCAGCGAGGCTGTGGACCTGGCGCCCCCGGCCCCAGGGGAGGCCGAGGCCCTCCGGGAGAATCTGCAGGAGATGGACAAGTTCCTTGGGCCTTACCCTTATGAGACCCTGAAGAAATGGATTTCCCTCAGCAACTTCATCAGCGAACCGGTGATGAGGAAGCTGCAGCCGGAGAGCGGGCAGATCACTGCCTTCTCGGAAGTGCTCCCAGTTCTGGCAGGGAAGCACACTGAAGACCGTATGGGGCAGAACTTGCCCCCGTACGACATGGGGTGCAAGAGCTATGCTGAAGGCATAGCACGGCTTCCCGAGATGAAGCCGAGAGCTGGTACCGAGATCAGATTCACAGAGCTGCCGAAGCAGATGTACCCAGATGGTGCTACTCCAGAGGAGATAACCAGGCATAGCATGGACCTTAGCTATGCTCTAGAAAAAGTGATTAACCAGCAGTATGCCAGCCAGCCTCAGGATTTGCTTGGTGAGTACAGAGTATCCTGCTTAAGCACTTAGGAAGACTGAAGTTATTTCACTGTAAAATGAGAGCCCCAGGATGAAACCTGGAGTTGTTCTGTGGGCCTTATTCACTTGTGCCCTTTTAACTGTGTGACTGCACAGAACGGAGAAAGTTGTGGAGGTTACAGTCACTGCAGGGCCTGTGCTAGTAGCAGTGGTACCGGGGCATGAGTGCTCGCACGTGTAGCGGCTGGAGCCTGCCACCGGCCACATTTGCTTCTCTTGCTCCTGGGTGCTGCACTAATGCATTTGGAGCCCAGATTGCCTCACATTAAGTCAAAAGCATCCTCCACAGCTGGCTGTGGCTGGGGGGGCACTGCAGATTCCCCCCAGCAGACAGGCACTGCATGATGCCGCTAGTGTGAAGGTACCAGCCTAGCAATTTGGCTATGAAATGATCCGAGGACAGACTCAGCAGAGTCCTGGGAGTGTTGAATGGGGCTGAACATTGCAATTCTCAGATTGTTTCCTTCCTGGTGGTGCACTGGTATCAGTTCCCCAGCAGGCACCGGCAAGGAGGGTGGGCATGCAGGGCACCCACACCAGAGCTGCACCTCCCGGTCACAGCATCATAATTACTTGTCAGCCTTCTCTGACAGCTTGTGATAAAAATAAATGTCCAATCTGTGGAGGTCCCGGGGTGTGTGTTCTGTGGCAGGATGGACGGAGGACTTGGGAACCTCGCTGAGCCAGAGCCTCAGGATTACTGAGCTTTGGAATAAGCCTTTGTTTTTCCCTTCTTCCATCTTTTCTATATTAATGTTATACAGTTCATTCTTTGTCAAAATTGTTGTAGACAACTGTAGGATATACAAAGAGCTAATTACCTCAAGCATATGTAAGGTTCCCCAGAGCCTTGCGAAATGTTGACACCGTTTTTCTAGCTGATGCTAAGCATCCAGTGAGGCCAAGTCCTGGCTCTTAATTCAGTGAGGGAAAAACATCCATTAATGCACTGCTCACCTCTTCCAGTGTTCCCACACCGCTCTGTTCAAAGGCAGTAGCATTTGCATTCCTGTGTGGCTTTGGAAACCCAGGCACAGGAGGAACAAATGCAGAATAACAGCCATGTCTGTTCTCATAATTGCGTGTCCTGCAAGGTTTTAAGAACATGGACAACACTGGAAGTCCTAAGGTAGCTCCATACTCTGATTGCCGGTAAAGTCACTCTCCAAAGGTGAGAATTGCAGCTACAAGGAGCCCTGCCCGTTTATGCTAAGCTTGCTTTCCAGCTGAAGAGCAGAGCATTAGGAAATAGTGTTTGGATCAATTGCTATTAGCAGAATCGATCAGAGGGCAGAATGTTGTTTATATGCAGAAGCTAAACCCAGAGTTTACGCAGTCATTTACAGAGCTTTTAAGAGGACGTGTACTTTGGATATGCTTTAATTTATGTGTTTTGTTTGTTTGTTTGTTTGTTTTGCTTAATATGTACAGCTGAGTTGCAGTTTGCTTTTGTGTGCTTCCTGATTGGGAATGTATATGATGCATTTGAGCACTGGAAAAAACTCTTAAATATCCTGTGCCGTTCTGAAGATGCCATTGGAAAGTATCAAAGCCTTTACACCAATCTCATCTTTGTGCTGTATCACCAGCTCAATGAAATCCCATCTGATTTTTTTGTGGACATTGTCTCCCAGGACAATTTTTTAACCAGCACTTTACAGGTACGTCTGTGGCGATCTCTTGAAAAATGGGAGTGTGAGGAGGGGGTTTAGGGGACATCAGAGCAAATTCAAGGAGAAGCTTCAGAAGGAAGTAAGTTGCTGTTGAGCTCCATCAAAGATAGGGAGCCTGTGTCCTCTGAGGACACATATTTTCTTTTATTTTTTTTCCTGTATTATTTACACAGAAATGCCACTTGCTTGTCATGTCTGAGCTTGATCTGCTGAAGCTATGCCTAGAAGAGTTTAATATATTATAAATTTGAGTTAGTCCACATGCAGAGAGGCCAGCAAAATGAGACAATGAGAGGAAAGGCTAACGACGATAACTGCAAACACAGAATGGGGACTGCATCTGTTTTGTTACTTTTTCCTTGCAAATAATGCTGAAAGTAGTCTGGTACATAATGTGACTGGATTGTACCCGGATACTTTTTCTAAAAATGATTAAAGCTTTCAGCTGCATTAAGCTGAACAGCTGTGAGAGAGGCTGAGCAAGTGCAAGATGATGTTGGTTTGTTGACACCCCCCCCCAAATATGAATATGATTTATTTAAAAAAAAAAATTAGCATAAAAGTCTGGTGATGATAATTTTTGGTCAGCTTGAATGGTACGCTTAGCATGCAGAGAAATTGCAGTGAAACCTTATTGAGCTTAGGGCATTGATAGTATTTAAAAAGCCTTTCCATTCTTGTTAGCTTTATACAAAGGTGAAGATTCCCTAGAATCAAGTTCTTATTCAGAGAGAATTTATGGTTACTCCAAAATGCAGAAATGCTCTGCTTATTCTGAGACAGATATGGGCAAATCTATAATTCAGCAGCAGTAAAACCAGTTACTTGCATTCATTGTAACCATGCTAACAGATCAGCAAATAGACAGAAATTTTGTATCTAAGGAAAATTTGGTTTAAAAATAAAAAGCCGTAACCAAATACACTGGTAAAACTCAGCAATGGAAACATAATCCCAGCAGGAACAGTAGTAAGTTATGTTATAGGTGCTTGATGTAAACTGATATTGCATTTTCCTTTCTCAGGGAATGGTTTCATTTCTCTACTTTTAACTCCCAAGTTCCTGCTATACATTTTTGGGGAGGAGAGAGGCGTTTCTTTTTAACTTGCTGGGTAAAGTGATATGGAAAGCATTGCTTTAATCAAGTGACTGACTTCACTTGACCCCACTAGAATTTTTAAGAATTCGGATTTATGAAAGTCTTGATTTTTTTTTTTTTAATTTTATTATATTTTTGTTGATGTTTTTTTTTTTCCATCCCATTAGAGGACTGGAAAATCTGCTTCTATTTGCAGCACACTCACAGAGCAATACTGAGCCCTGTGAAATTACAGCAGTACAAAGAATGTGTCAACCAGCCATTCTTTCCATCTGATGGGAATTTTGGAAGCACTCTGTCTTGCTGGTTTTATTTCCTTTTTGGGCACCTGAGTCTTGCATGCACTTGGATTTCATCAGTCTTTGTTTTTTATGTATGCTCATGAAGCTGATGCCTTTAGTGTGTCTGTGTTGGCTTTAGTGATCTCCATTAACCCCTAGCAGGAGTCACAACACTCCTAGTAACAAAGAAGAAATTTGCCTTATGGTTGAGCTGAGCCTCTCCTTGCTAAGAGTTCTCTGGGTCTCTGCTACTGTGGGATTTCCCTGATGTGCTGAAATAGTGCCGGGAACCTCTGGGACTTGTGTTATCCAGTCACTTTGTGTACACATCTGTCGGAGTAACAGTCTTAACTGGATGTGGGCAGGTGGACTGGAAGCCCAAAATGGGAAAGGCTGGGGGGGGGGGTCGGCTTTGAATGCAGCTGTTTTATTTTTGGAGTTTGATCTCAGGCAGGAAGAGCACAGCATAACCTCCCTTGAATATGCAATCCTGACAACGTTTAAAGAAAGACTGATGAAATAAGTAACTTAATGTGCAATTCATTGAGGAGAAGTGGGAGATGTAATCTTTGAATCTTTTTTTGTAATAGCAGTCTTTCTGTGTAAGGGAGTTGTGTTATGAAGAGGTGGTTTTACACTATAATGAACAGGGAACAAGCAAAGCAACAAACTTGCTGTTCATTGTCAGTGTTTTATGCAGCTGTCAGTAGCTGTCTTCCAAATAAGAGTTTGTTTTTTCCTCAGGCAACTTTCCCTTCACTTCCATTGTGCAATGAAATTTTTCTTTGACTTTGGAATATAAATTTCTTCCTATGGAAATTAACTCTGGATCACCAGTTCAGTATAGGAGCAGAAGCGGGCTGATGAGAGATGGGATCTCAGGCTAAATGCCCTGTTTAATTATACACAGGTACTTTAACTCTCAGAATGCTAACAGAAGGCTGTGAATTTATGAAGTTTATAGATTTGTGTGTGTTTAACTGGTGGAGAGGAGCCACCCACAAAGGTTATTCCAGATTTCAGTGCCTTGTGTTCAAGGAATGGCTGTGCTTGGAATAACTGGAGTTTTTCCAGAGAGCTCCCATTCCTTTCTTACCTTCAAGGCATTTTATTAAATTTCCTCTATGTTTCCTAAGGTGTTGGTGATACCATATTACAAAAATACACCAGGAGATCTTGTGGTTCATCCAACTGTGGAAAAAAATGGGTATAATTACCTGTTGGCCTTGTTGACTTGTGCTGTAAAATTGTCTATGTGGCAGATGAAATTTCACAGTCCCTTTTTTTTCCCCTTCTGCTCTGACAGGGTTTTTTTTTTTTTTTTTTTTGCTCATAGTTAAGTATATTTCAGAATTCTGTAATACATATGTAATTACTTCTGCTTGAAACAAAGTTATTACCTTAGTGCAAATATTTCTAATGCAAATTCAGTGGAATACAGACGGAATGTCTGTCTGTCTTGGCTGTGGGATGGGAGAGGAAGTGCAGGCTCTGTTTAGCTTGTCCCAAAGCTGGAGTGGTTTCCAGGATGTTTGATCCTTTCCCAGTGGACCTAACTTTAAACTTTACCTGATGCACCCTGTTGATGATGCACAGCTTGTGCCACAGCTAAGTTCTTACTGACATTTACTCTGTTCTTTTAGGTGTTTTTTTCCAACACATGCAATGCTGCTGTTGACAGGACCCTAAGGAAAAAGGCTGAAAAATTCAAGGCTCACCTAACGAAGAAATTTAAATGGGACTTTGAGACAGAGCCTGATGACTGTGTTCCTGTAGTGGTAGAACTTCCTGAGGGCGTGCAGGTGGACTAAGCAAAGCACTCACTTAAAAACAAACAGCTTTTTTAAAAAACTTTTTCTCCACACCCTCCTTAACTTTATCGGCTTCCTAAAGTCGGTTTCTGCAGCTAATTCCTCTTTCTGCTGTAGAAACAAATGTGGAAAACTCGGAAGGATTCCTCAACTCGTGAGAAGATCAGAGTCATTGGAGCTGTTTGAATATAGTCACACGGCTGCTTTGGACACCTTGTTATTTTTCTAGCTCTTCTGCAGCAACTTCTCATTCTGTACTGAACCAACTTCTACATCACTGGTCTCTTCTGTCCTCCTGGGCTGCAGGTGATACCCAGTTCAGACAGAAGCTGCATTTTACACTTGGAGCCTTTTCTGCTCCTGTTTGATGTCTCTGGAGTGAGGAGTGTAAGCCCACATGATTGGTCATCACAGCTTTTTGCAGCCTGAACCCAAGCTGTGAATGGAAAACTTCTGCTTTCCTAGGTTTGAATTACAGGAATATGACCAGAACTGTTTCAAAACTGTTGGATACTGCCTACTGTGATTTATTGCCATGTTGTGGTGGAGGACTCACAGCCACAGCAGAGTTCCTCCCATTTCATACCGCTAATACTGAGATATCTTTTCTTCTAATTCTGTTGAAGTCTTTTGTATTTACTGTGGATGCTCTGTTTAGCATGATGGAAAAGAATGTTAACAGTTTGGTAACAAGAAATATAATTACTGGACAATAGTCACCCAGGTTTTGAAACAGAGGAGAGCCAGCATGAGATAAAAGGTCAGACTTTCACATGAACTGGACACTTCTGTTTTGTCGTTATCAGAAATCTTAAGTGCTTTCATGGGTGACAGTCTCTTCTTTCTCCCCATTCCCCCCCAAGGTAGGCTGTAAGAAACCTTCATGGGGCTCATTCAGAGCTGCACAGGGATTTAGTCCTGTAACTTGCTTGTTACTTTCTCAGCTGTTAGACTCCTTCAGGTATTTGTCTGTATACATGCCTAACAAGATAACATTGCTCATTAGTCTCTTATAGTTGAAAATAAATCTTACTCTCTTTGCCTTGCCTACAGAAAACATCTGTACAAATTTTTATTAGTTATTTAGCCCAAGCTTATGGTACTGTGACACTAGCCTGTCTCTCTCATTGGGATCTCCAGTGTCCCCAGAAGTAATATCTCATTGGTATCTCTGACATCGAAGGAAAACTCATAGTATAACGGTACATGTCATGGTGCAAAGTGCAGCATGTTCTGGGAAGGGGGTATGTGGTGATGTGTTTCCATGTAATCAGGAACTTACCACAGGAATCAAGTCAGAAGCCCTTGTGTACTGCCTCATTGCTGTTTCCTCGCTTTCATAGAATCACAGAACAGCTTGGGTTGGAAGGGACCTTAAAGATCATCTGGTTCCAACCCCCCTGCCGCAGGCAGGGATGCTACCCACTAGACGAGGTTGCTCAGGGCCTCATCTAACCTGATCTTGAACACCTCCAGGGATGGGGCATCCACAACTTCTCTGGGCAACCTGTTCCAGTGCCTCACCACCCTCACAGTGAAGAATTTCTTCCTAATGTCTAATCTAAATCTATCCTCTTTCAGTTTAAAACCATTGCCCCTTGTCCTATCATTATCTACCTGAGTAAAGAGTCCCTCTCCATCCTTTTTGTAAGACCCCTTTAAGTATTGAAAGGCCACAATGAGATCACCCTGGAGCCTTGCCTTCTCCAGGCTGAACATCCCCAGCTCTCTCATCCTTCTCCACAGGAGAGGTGCTCCAGCCCTCTGATCATCTTTGTGGCCCTCCTCTGGACCCGTTCTAACAGGTCCACATTTTTCTTGTGCTGGGGGCCCCAGACCTGGATGCAGTGCTCCAGGTGGGGCATCACAGTAGAGGGCTTTCCTCAAGGGCTTTAACCTCCATTACTCTGGTGTCTTGGTTTGTTCATTTCAAATGGACTCAGTATTGAACAGAGGCCCTTAGGGAAGGTTACTCCAATTTGGTGAGTGTTTTGTTCTTAAATCTTTCTATACATGCTTTTTGTCCTTAACATTCTTGAGATCTTTTACACTTAGTTTGACTGTGCTCTTCTCTTGTCTTCTTGCTCTTTGCTTGCTTATATCCCCAGGGAGTGCTGTCTTTGCAGTTGCCATTTGGACAAATCATTTGTAATGAGTGTTCCCAGACTTGATGAAAGATGCCTTTCAGTTTGTTGGCTCTGCACCAACCTGATGACTGGTTCTGTTGCTGTGGAGCAGAACACCGGTTGCTGATGTAAGTAAGCAGCAAAGGTAGCACGGAGCCTGGGGGCCTTCCTGTTTGGAAGGGAGACAGGAAGAATAGTGCTCTGTGCTTTTCCTGGCTGAAGACCATGAAAAAGTACTACTGTCCCAGTAGTGTCAGTGCTTTGCAGACTGTCCTGGCAGTGCTCCCACTTGTTTGATGGATAGGTTTGAGTGTGTCCTTGGAAATTAATTATCAGTTACTGTTTCTGAGATTTAAAGATGTTTGTAACAGCCAGATTTCCATAATGAACTACACTCTAGCAACTGAGAACAGAAAATGTAATTGTCCTTCCATTGTGCTTTCTTTTCTTTTTGCAAGGTTGTAATAGGGAGACCCACAAAACAGGTGGGGAAGAAACAGGCCTTTGGGAACACAGTCCCTTTGTTAGATGTGGAACAGAAGCAGCAGACTTTCAGCTAAATACAGGTTAAGGTCAGGTGCTCAGAGATCAACTCTGTTATATGAATCAATTGCACACTTGAAGGAAAGAGGGAAGTTGGCACATACGAAGCAATATACATTGGATGTTTGCAAGGGGAGGTGGTCATAAATCTGGGAGGGGAAAGAGAGGAAGGCTGTTACTCTTGTTGAAATCAGCAGGAAGGAGGGTATAAAAGGAAAGTTGTAACATGTAATGGAAGAAATATTTTCTTGCCTTTATATAGCCTTAGGTGATCTATGGCTATGATAGCACTACCCCTTCTTTCCAGCTAAGATGGATATAATAATCTAAAAGCAAAAGAGAGATTTGTGTGTGTAAATACAAGTTACTGCAAGCTAATGAAGTGTAATAGGTGATGTGTCTGCAACAATGATTCAGCAATGAATTAGGGTCAGGCTGACTGGTTTCTGGTGCATTGTGAAATGGCACTGATGCGCGAGGTATGTTGGCTTTTTGCCTATGTGGAGAGTTGTCTAGCTGCCAGAGAAGTGCAAATGAGGCAAAGTGGTATCATTCCTGTCCCATGACATGTGCTTTTACTGCAAATTGTGTTGGAGTGTGGGCTGTGCTCAGTCCTGTCACTGGATACCCCATAGATGCACTGCAGACTGCATCTACAAAGCCCAGTGTGATTATATTCAACCCTGCGAGCCACCATTCCATTCTTTCTTTCCACTTTACTCATAAACTCAGTAATGTTAGCCAAACCAGAGTTTTGAGACTCAGTGATATTTATTCTGTATGATGGCCTCTGTTCTCTTGCACCACACGGAAGAGAGTTGCTTCCTGTTTCATCGACCTTGCAAATTCAAAGATGTGAAACGTTCTAGCTGGGGTTGTAGAAAGCTGCCCTTCCATCCCAGTGTTGTGGCACACCCTTATTTCACTGGGAAGAGAAATGGCACATCCTGCCCTGCCAGTTCATGCTGCTTCCTTTGTCATTTCCACCTCCTCCTCTCCTGCTGTCAAAAAGGCAGATGCACCATTTCCATCTTTTTTCAGGTGGATTGCTGCTGCTGACTTCATTGTGTCACCAATGAACATCCACAATGTAGTTTTGCAGTTTAAACTGTTTTTACGTGGCAGCTGTCTCACCAGTGTTTTAACTCCTGTGACAGCAGTGCTTGCAGACCGTGAGCACCAAGGTCATATAGTGTTAATGCTATGCAGACAGGTAGAGGTGTTCTTGTCCCGCTGCTCTTGTCTTCTCAGTGCAAACTGAAGATGAAACCAAGCAGGTGGGGAAGCTGTAGAAAGTGATCAGTGACACTGCATAGCTTGCTAGTATTGTGTTTTTAACAATCTTAAGTGAGCTCAGGGTTAATTATTATTTGAAACAGCAACTCTTCCTCAGTGCTTTCACTTTACTGCTCAATGGTGAGTTTCCTGTGTGACCTGATCTAGGTGTTCCTGCTCTGGCAGGGGGATTGGACTAGATGGTCTTTCAAGGTCCCTTCCAATCCCTAACGTTCTGTGATTCTGTGAATTTTTAGTTATTTGCTGAATGGTCTCTTACAGTAACCCTAGCGTTTCTGTGTATGTCTTGTTTCTGTTCAAGTCTTTTCTATTTTTATTAGGCTTGTCTATTGTTTGTTACTGTTGTACCCTTATTTTTCTAATCCAAAAATAACAAATGATAGATACCCATTTGTCATTTGTGCCTTTAGCAATTAACAGGAGACAGAGATTTTTAAGTCTCTTGACATACACCACCTTTGTTTGGAGCAATGTTTATTTTTGCTACTGCTCAGGTGCATCTTTGACAGCTGGACAAAGAAAATGCCAGCTGCTGTGGATGGAGCTGTTGGCACTGAGCTTCTGGAATATGGAAGGAGATGAAACAGAACGTCTTGATCCCTTCCTCTGAAAAAGGAAATAACCTTCCCCCGATACTGCTGTTCGTTGTCCAACAAAGCTACAGCAGTGGTTTATTCTGAAGTCCTGTTACTATAAAAGGGATGTACTGTGAATAGCCGTTCCTTCATGTTGTGGTCAGCTACTTCATAGCTATTTCTGCTGCTCCTCAGAGAATGTACAGCTCCTGTCCTCACTGCATGCAGGCTGCTGAGCAGACCGGGAGCCTGTCCCACCGAGGCAAGTGTTGTACAGGCCACAGAGTGGAGCTGAAGCACAGCTGGGAGGATGCGTCGAACAGCATGGCCGTGCTGGAGCCTGTAATTAATGCAGAGGAGGCATTGACTCTGCAGAGGCCACATTAAGAGAGCATAAATGATCTGCCAGGCAGCCTTACTACAAATAAATAAACTAAGTCTAAATGGGTTAATCAATAGGAGGAAAAATCCATATACACAGACTTTCAGAGCCACTGCTTTGGGTTTATTGGTTGTGCTTGAGCTGGCTCTGAGGGCTTTGCAATTGCATGAGGAGTGTGCTGCTGTCAGTGCACAGCAGTTGTTGCAGAAATAGGTCGCGCAGCTGCAGCAGTGAGGTGCCAGGTCTGCACCTTGCTGGCTTCCAGCAGAGATTAGCTCACACTCCTCAGCTGCAGCTTGGAGGGCCCCAGGGATTTAAACAAGAAGGCTGTGCTAGACTTGTGGCATGTTTGTAAGCTGCTGCAGGGTCTCAGCTTTGGGCAGGCAAGAAACAAGGGGAAGAAGGAAGCAGCACACGGGTTAATTTCTCATCTGAGGCCCCTTTGCAGGGGTGGGACAGTTGTGCTGGTAGCCTGGCTGGCCATTCCCGTGTCCTGCACTTCCTGGGGCAAACAGGACATGGTTCTGAAGTGCAGAGAATCTTCCCAAATTTCAGACCCCCAAAGCATTAATGCTTGAACTTTTTCCCCATCTGCTAGTGAGTTTGAAGTTCAGTCACAAGTATACATGTGCCACAGAAGGCTAGCCTCGTTAGAGAGAGGTGCTAGCTATCAGGAGTGCTCTGCACTAATCCTGCAATTTCCCTTTGCACATTTACTTACTATCTTTTTGCCAGGATTCCTCATGTTGTAAAAATCATGTCTCTTCCCACCATAGTCATTAAAAATAATTCAATAAATCTAATGGGATTTGGGAAGGAAGAATGGTGAAAAATGGAGGCAGTCAGCAGTGAGTGGGTGGATGTGAGGCAGGGTGCTCCAGGCCTGCTCGGGAGCAGAAGGAGGGAAGCTCTCGGCTGCAGCTGGAGCTGCTGAAAGCCTCTGTATTGTGCTGGAGGCGAGGGCCAGCGTTTGCCTGGGGCATGTGCGGGACTTGCCAGAATGGGAGATGGTGTTAGGCTGGGCTGCAGTTTTCATTGCTTCTTTTCAAAGCTGGGTTTAGCAACATTCAATTTATTTAGGAAGCTAAGGTTTATTTCAAAAGCGAAAGATGCTTTTCCTTCCCAGCCCTTTGTCACTATGCCTGAATTCATTAGGATGAGAGGTCAGCATAAAAGTAATTGCCATGATTTTTATACATTACAGTGAATTTAAGCCCTAATGCTGATGACAAGTTTTGAATTTAAAGGTGTTCCTAAAAATAAATAAATAAATAAATAAAATTAAAGGAAAATGCTCATTTGTTTTTAGATTCAAGACTCCCTGATTTCTGTCTACCTGAGGAGCAGCGTTAAGTGTGAGGAAGATCAAATGTCACATGGAATCCAGGAAGGCTTCATCCAGGAGCAGCTGTGGTCTCACAAGAGGCTGCTGAGGTCTGGAAATGAGGGACATTGAGGATGTTATTCTTGAAAAAGCTAAGTTTGGAAAAGACATTCCCTCTCAGCAATGATATAGGCACTGTTTTGTCCTTGCTTTGGAGGTATCGAATGTTGCATGAAATACTGTGATAAAAGAGCTGTTTCTTCTGACTGAAAGCAGAATTTAGTATTCTTCAGGAATCGCTGAACAAGTGCACTTGAGCAAGCAAAGAGGTGACTGTGTTTGTTCAGAAAGGATCTCCAAGGAGAATGGATTTCCTTGAAAATCTGACCAGTTTAATCCTTTCTTGGTTTTGTTGGGGG